>JACXGI010004510.1:0-24971 GCA_016801175.1 Esox masquinongy | reverse complement strand
ACTGAATACGCAGAGGACATGAAAGGTATGTACTACACACACACACACACACACACACACTCAGTATCAAGCCTTCCATTTCTTTTCTTTGACTGTTTTTGTCTGTCTCTGTCATCTAGCGGTGGTCGTCAACGTCAACCGTTGCCTTGACAGCATTGTGGCCGGCGGAGTCCAAATCTGCGGGCTCCATGCCACAGTAGCGCCGCGTCGTCAACAGCAACAGAGCCCACCTACACTGGAGGAGTTTCTGTTTGTCCCCTACCGGGAGATGGAGTGCCTGTCAGCCAATGAGAAGTTGGGAGACCAGCTCAGCCACTGCAAAGGTTAGAGCTCCTGTTTCATTTATCTACCTGTATCATCCTGATGGTGAGGAAGTCGTTTTATCTTACAATACTTCCCATATTTAGCTGTGGGACTGAATTAACAAACTTCCTTTGTTTCATGAAATCTGTCCAGACCTGATCCACAAGCTCCAGAAGAAGCTGGCTCCTCAGGGAGTCAATCTCTCCATCCCCGGCCTAGAGGGGATGTCTGACCCCGCTGTCCCCCGCCCAGAGCCCTCTGAGCCTGGCTTGCTCCGGCTACTGTCCCTGCTGTGTGGTCTGGAGCTGAACGGTAACCTGCAGTCGGAGCTGGAGCAGATGGTAGAGAAGGAGAGGGGTTGTCTGCTCCAGGACCCACTGATGCACGGCCTGCTGGACGGGCCAGCCTTCAGACACGGCCTGGACACGGCCCTGGAGAACACCACACCCGGCAAGATCAAAGTCCTGGAGGTGAGGTGTCCACCTCCACCTGGCTCTACAGACAGAGACACAAATTCTGCCCTCTTGTAATTCTCAGTTGTGTGTCTCTAAACCGTGTCCACTCCCTCTCTCAGGCCCTCTCCAGTGATGGCCAGCTCTTTTCCCGTGCTGTACCCCTCCTCAACATCCAGCCAATGCTTCGCCTTGACTACATCGCCACAGCGACGACCCTCGACCTGCTGACCCACCATCAGACCACCCTGGACGCCCTGGGGATCACCTCGGCCCAGTGGGACCCCCAGCAGGGCCCAGTGCCCGGGGGAGCGGTCGGAGGGGCTGACCTGGTGGTGTGTAACCACGCTTGGGGGACCCTGGGGGTCGGGGCGGAAGTGCTGGTGGGGAACCTGGCCTCTGGGGCCAAGGCGGGGGGCTTCGTGATGCTCCACACCCTGCTGAAGGGAGAGACGCTGGGGGAGACTGTGGCCTTCCTCACCTCCAAGGACCGCCGGAACAACCATCAGGGACTGCTGTCGCAGGTCAGTTCACTCTCAAGTGGAAGTGGGGAAGCCAGGGCAATTCCATCTACTCCAAGTACTCATCAGTGGTTCTCATGGCATGGATCAGTGGATCCATGCCATGTACTAGATGTAATCCAAAGCTAGCGCACCTGACTTATTTTGTCCACCAGTTGTCAAGCCTTTAAGGTTCGTGCATCCCCTGGAGCGGTTTAAATACCTCTGTGATAACATCGTGTGTAGTCAATCCGGTCAGCGCTGAACACTGTCGTTTGCGATCGTTTTCTCCAGGATATGTTTAATTCTGTCGTTCGTTTCTCCTCATCTCTAGGCTGAGTGGGAGCAGGTGTTTTCTGATGCGTCTCTGAATGTACTGGCTGTCAAGAAGTCTTTCTATGGCTCCGCCCTCTTCTTGTGTCGCCGTCGGTTACCCAGTAGACAGCCCATCTTCCTGCCTGTGGACAGCATGGATTACCAGTGGGTGGAGACACTCAAGGTGAGTGTGACTATCTAGGTTGTCCGACCCGTTATAAAAGTTGTACGTCCTGATTTAAATAACCGCTTACCCCTGAGTCTGAAATAATTTTGTTTTTTTCCTCCTAGAATGCTTCACAATATCTATTAACAAGCTAAATTAAAGTTTCATGATATTGTTCTAGGAGGAATTTGCATGCGTACTGTGGATCCGCCCCGGGGCTTGGCCAAATCTAATTCCTTGGTTTAAACGGAATGAGATTTTCACTGGCCATTTACTTCAATAACTGTCTGTTTTTGACCTATTGTTCCCCCTCAGGCAACGCTGGCTGAGCCCTCAGACTCTCCTGTTTGGCTGACAGCCACTCAGGGCCACTCTGGGGTGGTTGGCATGGTTAACTGTCTGCGCCAGGAGCCGGGGGGAAACCGCATACGGTGAGCCTGGTCACGTCTGGTCCCTTAAACACTTGTTCTGAATGGATGAGCGTGGTATCAGATATACCTGTGTGTGTTTATATTGATATACTTTTATGTTAATGTACTGTGTATGTATACAGTTAATGGCTCCTTTTTGCTCTCTGATAGACTGAACCATACAGAACGGTGATTCCCAACCTAATACTGTACTCCCCATCTCTACTGTCTTTCCAGGTGTGCGTTTGTCTCCAACCTGTCGGATTCCTCTGTGTCCCCAATTCTGCAGCCGACCCATAATTCCATGCAGTCTGTGCTGGAGGGAGACCTGTGTATGAACGTGTTTAGGGATGGGCACTGGGGAGTGTTCAGACACCAGCTAATCTCCCAAGGTTCGGCCATTCCACCACGTGGTTTTGCTGTGATATAACGGTTCTGCTCTCCTGGCATCTTATTGACTTTACCAAGGGGTTTGTTGTTGGTGGTGTTGTTATTGATGTGTGTGTGGTTCCTACCAGATCTGAGCGAGGAGTTGACGGAGCAGGCGTATGTCAACGTGTTGACCCGCGGGGACCTGTCCTCTCTGCGTTGGATCGCCTCGCCGCTCTGCCATTTTGTGGCCAGCAGCCCCCACGTGCAGCTGTGCCGTGTCTACTACAGCTCCCTGAACTTCAGAGACATCATGCTGGCTACGGGGAAACTGCCCCCAGATGCCATACCAGGTACGTGTGCGTGCGTACACACACACACACACACACACACACACACACACACATGTATGTGTACCAGTAATGAACACCCACACAACTGCCTACACACACCTGATTTCCCTCCACCTCCCTCTTTCTGTAGGTGACCTGGCCCTGCAGCAGTGCATGTTGGGTATGGAGTTCTCTGGCCGTGACCACAGTGGTAAACGTGTGATGGGGCTCCTTCCTGCCAAAGGCCTGGCCACGTGTGTGGATGCTGACTCACGCTTTCTGTGGAACGTCCCATTCAGCTGGTGAGAAACCGGCACGACACTAAGCCCTGCCCGGCACGACACTAAGCCCTGCCCGGCACGACACTAAGCCCTGCCCGGCACTAAGCCCTGCTGGTCTGAGATGCTTTGTGAATAAGTGTACAGAGCCACGTTAGGACCTTGTGGGGGAACACGACAGGCTACTAACAGCCTACTGCTGACGCCTGGCCCTCTACGTCGTGGTTAGTAACTTCAAGTCCTTCCGTCTGCCTTTCTAGGACCCTGGAACAGGCAGCATCGGTGCCAGTGGTCTACGCCACAGCCTATTACTCCCTGGTGGTGCGAGGCAGGCTCCGCCCAGGAGAGAGTGTTCTCATCCACTCAGGTTCAGGGGGTGTCGGCCAAGCTGCCATCGCCATCGCTCTCAGCCAGGGCTGCAGGGTCTTCACCTCTGTCGGTGAGTAGCGGAGACGTGAACACACAACCTGTTGGTGTCAGGACGCTCAGTGTGAGGGGCAGATGTGACGTAGCGGTTCTTGGGTTCCGGGTTTCAGGTTCTGCAGAGAAGCGGGCCTACCTGCAGGAGCGTTTCCCACAGCTCACCGCTGAGTCCTTTGCCAACTCTAGAGACGCCACCTTCGAACAGCACGTCCTGCTACACACACAGGGAAAAGGTCAGACACACACAAACACACACACACACACTTTAACCATCAGCTCCTATCTAAACTAACCTCACACAAACAGCCACAACTCAACCATATAAATTAAACATCATGAAACTTGGCTATTAAAAGCATGCAGTTACATCTTTTACATGTTACCTACCTATTTTTAGCCATCCAGTGTAGCTGGTCTGTCTGCTAGCCTAGCGTATTGTATTGTCTCTCTCCCAGTCTAGAGTACAGGTGCTGGTCATATAATTAGAATATCATCAAAAAGTTGATTTATTTCAATAATTCCATTCAAAAAGTGGAGCTTGTATAATGTATACATTCATTCCACACAGACTGATATATTTCAAGTGTTTATTCCTTTTAATTTTGATGATTATAACTGACAACTAATGAAAATCCCTAATTCAGTATCTCAGAAAATTAGAATATTGTGAAAAGGTTCAGTATTGAAGACACCTGGTGCCACACTCTAATCAGCTAATTAACTCAAAACACCTGCAAAGGCCTTTAAATGGTCTCTGTCTAGTTCTGTAGGCTACACAATCATGGGGAAGACTGCTGACTTGACAGCTGTCCAAAAGACGACCATTGACACCTTGCACAACAAGGGCAAGACACAAAAGGTCATTGCCAAAGAGGCTGGCTGTTCACAGAGCTCTGTGTCCAAGCACATTAATAGAGAGGCGAAGGGAAGGAAAAGATGTGGTAGAAAAAAGTGTACAAGCAATAGGGATAACCGCACCCTGGAGAGGATTGTGAAACAAAACCCATTCAAAAATGTGGGGGAGATTCACAAAGAGTGGACTCTCTCTCTCTCTCTCTCTCTAGCGTATTGTGTGGTCTCTCTCTCTCTCTCTCTCTCTCTCTCTAGCGTATTGTGTGGTCTCTCTCTCTAGCGTATTGTGTGGTCCCCCCCCCACAGTCTAGCGTATTGTGTGGTCTCTCACTGTGTATCTTGTCTTTAGGAGTGGACATGGTGTTGAACTCACTGGCTGAGGAGAAGCTACAGGCCAGTCTTCGCTGCTTGGCCCGACATGGTCGCTTCCTGGAAATCGGGAAATACGACCTTTCCAACAACTCTCCTCTTGGTGAGTACACAGCACTGCTACTGGTCTCTCCATGGTAGCCATTTTGTGCCCCACTCACTGTGCCACTGTGGCTGTTTTTTGAACATGTCCCTGTTTCCAGGTATGGCTCTCTTCCTGAAGAATGTGGCATTCCACGGGATCCTGTTGGATGCTCTCTTTGAGGAAGGGAACAGGGAGTGGGAGGAGGTGTCTGAGCTGTTGAAAGAGGGAATTGTGGGAGGTGTAGTCCAGCCACTGAAAACTACGGTGTTTGAGAGAGACCAGGTAGAGGAGGCATTCAGATACATGGCCCAGGGAAAACACATCGGCAAAGTCCTACTGCAGGTCAGTCACTCAACCACTGCTTTTTTCCTGATTCTTTCAATAGTTACTATCTATTCTCCATTCATCTCCATACATCTTTAAAACCTGTCCAACAAGCTTATTACATTGTTCTAACACATTACCATTAATTACCCCTATCCCTGTTGGTTGTTCCGGTCACATATCTGTCTGTTACATATCTCTCTCTGTCCTCGTCTAGGTTCGTTCTGAGGAGAAGGGCGGCGGCGTCCAGACTGTGGGATCTCCCCTTTCGCTACCCGCCATCTGCCGAACCTTCTGCCCCGCCTACCAGTCATACATCATCACCGGCGGATTGGGTGGCTTCGGCTTAGAGCTCGCCCATTGGCTGACGGAGAGAGGTGCCCGCAAACTGGTGCTCACCTCCAGATCAGGCATCCGCAACGGTAAGAGGAAGACAGCATCTCATAGACCTTCGTAAACATGTCTGACTTCCTGTTATACGGTTTTGAAGTACAACCAATATTTCGGTATTATCGCATTAGCTACTTATTTGTGTTGTGTATTTTTTTGTGCAGACAGGGAAGTACTTTCCATTTGTTTATTAAATCTTGCAGACTTCCACTAGTGAGCGCATGCAGTCATTTTTCCCATCGGTTCGTGTTGCCAGGTTACCAGGCGAAGCGCGTGCGTGAGTGGCAGGGGATGGGAGTGCAGGTGCTGGTTTCCACCAGTGACGTCAGCACGGAGGAGGGGGCTGAGAGACTCATCAACGAGGCCTGCAGGCTGGGGCCTGTGGGAGGAGTCTTCCACCTGGCCATGGTACCGCCCCTTTCTAACCTGGGCACTGTTGTTCTCTGGTTTTGTTTGCTACCTCTGTAACCTCACCTGTCCCTGTCTCACATGCCCCTCACTGTCTCTCTCACTGTCTGTCTGTCTGTCTCACTCTCACTCCCCCTCCCGTCTGTGTATTTACTAGGTGTTGAAGGATGGAATGCTGGAGAATCTGACTCCTCAGCTGTTCCTGGATGTCAACAAACCCAAGTACAATGGCACCCTCCACCTGGACAAGTAAGACATCAGTCCTTTTGGAGCCTCTGTAGGCCTGCTGACATTCTCCAATCTCCCTGTTGAAAGGATGTGCTGAAAGCCTGTGTTCGGAAAGACAGTAGAAACGACAGTGTGAACCTCGTTAAATGTCTTCCATTCTTCCTATTCACAGAGTGACCAGGAAGCATTGTCCAGACCTCCGCTACTTCGTAGCCTTCTCGTCTGTAAGCTGCGGCCGCGGCAACGCTGGCCAGAGTAACTACGGATACGCTAATTCCGCCATGGAGCGCGTGTGCGAGCAGCGGTGCCATGACGGCCTGCCCGGACTGGCCGTCCAATGGGGCGCCATCGGCGACGTGGGCGTCGTCCTGGAGACCATGGGCGGTAACGATGTGGTGGTGGGCGGGACTCTCCCGCAGCGCATCGCCTCCTGCCTGGAGGTGCTGGACCGCTTCCTGTGCGAGCGGCGCCCGGTGATGTCGAGCTTCGTGCTGGCCGAGAGGAGCGTGGCGAAGAGCGAAGGAGCAGGCCAGCGAGACCTGGTGGAGGCTGTGGCCCATATACTGGGTAAGACCGGACGGAGGCGGCCCTCCTCATGCACACTGATTAGCGCTCCTGTAGACCAGGAGATCTGAACCTGGGTTTGGGATTCCGTGTCTAACTTCCTGTTGGTTCTCCCCTCCCTCCATTCCCCTTTCAGGTGTGCGTGATGTCACCAGCCTGAACTCTGACGCCTCATTGGCTGATCTGGGTTTGGACTCTCTGATGGGAGTGGAGGTGCGTCAGACGCTGGAGCGAGACTACGACATCGTCATGGCGATGAGAGAGATCCGACAACTCACCATCAACAAGCTCAGAGAGCTGTCCAGCAAGCCAGTAGGAACAGCAGGTCTGTGTGCGCGTGCGTGTGCGCGTGCGTGTGCGCGTGCGTGTGTGTGTGCGCGTTCTGTGTACAAACACTTCAAGCAAGGACTTTGTATAACAGGCAAGTGTGTGTGTTTGCAGAGTCCGGTCAGTCTCCGGCGAAGAAGGCAGGTGTGCGTTTCCTGCTGGAGTCGGACCTCAGTTTGATGCTGGTCAACCCGGACGGCCCCACCGTGTCACGGCTCAACGAGGTGCAGAGCGCCGAGCGCCCCCTCTTCCTAGTCCACCCCATAGAGGGTTCCATCGCCGCCTTCCACACCCTGACCGCCAAGCTCAGCGTGCCCTGCTACGGCCTGCAGTGCACCAAAGGTACACACACACACACACACACACACACACACACACACACACACACGCCATCGGCCACACTCTGGAAACCTAATCCAAACGTCTGAACCTCTCCGTTCATCTCCCCAGCTGCTCCGCTGGACAGCATCCAGTCCCTGGCTACCTACTATGTAGATTGTATACGTCAGGTAAAAACCGGGCACCACTACGTTTTGGGTTTACGAATGTTCTGGATTAATTTAGGCAGCGCTTTGAATGCCTCTGCGCTCTGCTTCCGGGTCGTTTGTGTAGGTGCAATCGGATGGTCCGTACCGGATCGCCGGCTACTCCTTTGGGGCCTGCGTGGCGTTCGAGATGTGTTCCCAGCTGCAGGCTCAGGGGAGAAGCGTGGAGTACCTCTTCCTCTTCGACGGGTCCCATTCCTACGTCGCCGCTTACACACAGGTGACGCCTCACACACACACACACGGGAGAATACATACAATGTAATACCCTGATTAGAACCGGCATGTATACACAGTGAACATCCTAATTAACTGGCGTAGAGGCAGCCAGATGTTAACCGGACGTCCTGTTTGTCTGGCAGAGCTACAAATCCAAGCTGACCCCCGGGAAAGAGTCCGAAGCCGAGACTGAAGCTCTGTGCGCCTTCATTCAGCAGTTCACTGGCATCGAGTACAACAAGGTAGGTACCTCAACGTGCTGTTCTACCGACTGGCCGAGAGAACGCTAGTCTAACGTTGACCTAACGTTATACCTGACTCCAGCTGATGCTCAATTTCTGGCTATTCCTCTTTTTTTTTTTTTTACCACCCTGTTGTTTTTCTTTCCTCCCTCTCTCCGTGCCTCTGTAGTTGTTAGAGACCCTCCTCCCCCTGTCTGATCTGGAGGCCCGTGTCAACATGGCGGTTGACCTCATCACCTCCAGCCACAAGAACGTCAGTAAAGACTCGCTGCGATTCGCCGCCGCCACCTTCTACTACAAACTCAAAGCAGCCGACGGTTACGTTCCGGCGAGCAAATACCACGGCAACGTCACCCTGCTTCGCGCCAAGGCCAGCAGCGACTATGGAGATAACCTGGGGGCTGACTACAAGCTGAGTGAGGTGTGTATGTGCGCGCACGCTTGCGCAGAAGAAGATTCACTCAAACACACCTGTATGTACATACGCATGTTGCTATAATAGGGTTTTCTCTTCCCAGGTGTGTGATGGTAAGTTGTCGGTCCATGTCATCGAAGGAGACCACCGCAGCTTCCTGGAAGGAGAGGGGGTGGAGTCGATCACCAGCATCATCCACAGCTCACTGGCTGAGCCGCGTGTCGGTGCCCGGGAGGGTTAGACCAATCCCGCCCCTTCCCAGCTTCCTCCCCCAGTGGCACCAACTTCCTCCTACTCCTGTCTTTAAACCGAAACCCCGACTGGTCTATTTATAATGGGCGCAGCACCTGACCTATCGAAACTCCTAGCTCGCTGCTACAGGGTATGTTCCCATGGGAACCATGTGCTGTATGCTTGTGCTTTATCAATATGGTCTCTCTCTTTTATTTGTACAATTTTTTTTATTTTATCCTAGGATTAAATAATTCTGGCAACTTTACCGACATTCCCAGGTTTACAGAAGTCCTGTTTGAAAGATTCTCTGACTTCCTGCTTTTACATTCTGAAACCAGGATTTATTTCCCAGAGTTCCTTTTGTGAAAGTTACCAGAGTTTTACAATCCCGTCTGTTTATCGTGTTTAGAGTCTTAGCATCCAGTTAGCTCCTACTGTCAGTCCTGGTGCTCCTGTTACAACTGGAGCGTGTCTCAGCCTTGTAGCTAGCTGAGCGTGTGAGCCTGGCCGCGTTAGTCACTCGCTAGCCCTACATAACCTACATAGTTGTTGTGACGGTACTGCTCAGCCGACAAGTCAGCTGGTGGCTCTTTAACTTGATGAAGCTGTGTGTGTGTGGACTCGGACCCTCTATCTACGCACCTTGTGTATTTGTGTGTATGTTTGTGCATGTTTGATCTTCTGCCAAACCCGTAGAGCCCTCATAACCCAGACGGTAACGTCTGTCCTGTACATAATGTGGCCCCCTCTCTCACCGACCGGTCTAATAACTGTCCAAGCTCTCCACCTGGAACCAAGTGTGACTTTCTTAGGAGGGAACCAGTGTTGTTAGGTGGTTCTGTTTTTTTTGTTGTTTTTTTTTGTGTAGTGTCTTTTGATTGTTTTGCCTGAAAGGCTTTGTTTACCAACTTTGGTTATAAGTTATGATTCCTATTTTCGTAGATTTTTAAATGTTTGTTTCGTTGCCTTGGCAGAGATGCAGTGACCTGTAGTATTGTTACTCTGGTCTCCTTGAGGTACGCTCACACAGTGGAATGTTTAACACTCCCAAACACCCAACCCTGTCAACTAAAGGGGTTACTATAGATACAGGCCGGGAAATGGCTAAATGTATTTAACACATGACATACTTGATTAAATTAATAACTTAATTATATTAATAATTTAAAAATTTAGGAAATAAATGGGACAAAGCAAATTAGTACTACACGTATCTGTCTTATTTTAGAACTGAAATACCTTCTGATAACAGATATAATGGGCTAAGATCTATAATCATGTGTTGCCTCCTGTGTGAGTAAACCTTTTAGGACAGACTGGAAATATACAGTTCACATTTCTATGATGTCAGCATCTTTGACAACAACAAAAAAATGTATGCTTCTCTATGTAACTTTGGTGGATCACTAATAATACAAAATTAACATTGTTTTTAGTTTCCTTCAATGTGAAGACCTTCCCTAACATTCCTGAAATGCTACATAAGACTAATATTTTAAATATGTAGAATATTACAGCTGTCAACATGCAGTGCTTCATAACGCTTTGGCGTCTGTAAGGGACTAGAGCAGTGGTACAGTATTTGGGTAGTGACATCCTGCTAAACCATTGGTTGTGTTCAGCAGGGTACAACTGAGGAGATGGTTTTGCGACTGAAAATGAGGGTCCTTTTATTGGATGAATTCAGTTCATACCTCCCTGTTCTGAAATATTTCCTGTTTCATTGCCCACTGAACACGAACTGTCTCACTGAAAGGGTAGTCGTTTTGTCCAAGCTTTCCTTTGGTTTGTGATGTCACGTCAGAATGCAGACACCGCTGTGTGGAATCACTGATCTGAAGTATGGCCTTGTTTTACAATAGGTAGAATTTCTCCCTAACCACTAGTCTATGATCAGATGATGTACTGTTCTGCTAATGGTTCATATTAGGGTGCAGGGTAATCTGATACAAGACTTGGGGTTACAGGGCAGCTTTCTACCTCCCACTGTTTTTGAATCCTATGACCTTTTCTGGCCCCTGAAGGTCTTCCAAGATCTAAGATCAGGGGTCAAATCCCAGAATGCAACAAATTGATCTGACCTCTGAGACTTCTAATCAAGTCTATGAAGAGTCAGGTGGTTGATTCAAGCATGGTGATTGGCTGCAGTAGAAAGGAGGAAATTGACAGTGTGCTTTTTTTTTCTTTTCTTTTTTTCTTCAGTATTTATTTTACTAGTCCAAATAAAGAGCTATCACTAACATCCAGCCTTATTGTCTGTCTGTCTGGTTTCACTGTAAATGTGTCAAGGTGACTACCACAGGTCATGATGGCAAGCAGGTCTCAGAAAGCAGTTTATCTGATTCGAGAGGGGAGATGGCCTGGAATTGAAGCTGATAACTTTTTATGCACCGTATCTGTATCAAGGGCAAGTGAATTGAGTAGCCGAGTAGCGCAGAATGAGTTACAAACATTTTGTGCAAAACTTTATGTAGTCCATATATAACTAACGGCACATCGACTGATTAAAAAGCAATGCTGTCCAATTTAGTTTTTTTTTCATACTTCTGATCTAGTTTTAGAGATTTAAGAATGGGCAGGGTTTTTCTACTTTATTGATACTACCTGCAGTGGGTTGGATTGAATAACATTGCTGGGCAGCAGGTTATCCACCCACCCCTGCTTTAGAGGGAGGGGATATTTGTCCATTTGCACACAGGGTCCAACTAAGATTTGGCTTCCCTCCGAATTGGAGAGATGCTGACTCATTGAACGTCCAAGCCCCTGTTTGTGTTTACCACTTTGCTCAGGGACAGGTGATCACTGCCCCCATGGTATAACCGCTGGTCGACCTTCCTCTCCTGATCTTTCCTGTTAAGCCGTAAGGTTTGGTCCCTTCAGATCACATAGTGTCTTTTAAATGTCCACACCTACCAGAAGGTGTGTGCAAGATAAAGACCAAAGATGCAGGTTGGAACCATGCATAAACAGGGCTCAAGTTGCTTTCAATGAAAGCATCTGCTTGGTATATACAGCTCCGGAAAAAATTACGAGACCACTGCACCTTTTTCTTTCCTTTCCAAAAAAGTCGAAAAGGAAGGTTTTGAGTAAGGAACGGAAGCGTTCAATTTGCAGTGGTCTCTTAATTTTAACCCTTCTGTTCCTCACTCAAAACATTCCTTTTCGACTTTTTTGGAAAGGAAAGGAAAAAGGTGCAGTGGTCTCTTAATTTTTATCAGAGCTGTATACTCTCCTGTTCTACAAAATAAGTGACCCTGGTGATTCACTGAACTTCCTGTCCACCGGGGGGCAGCGTAATGCTCAGGGATGAGGGTTGCGGCCCAAATGTGACACTATTTCCATAGGGCTCTCATCTAATGTAGGGTATTATGTAGAGAATAGGTTGCCATTCGGAAGAAATCCTTGGGCTGTGATGTTAATGGCGGAGCAACAGGTTGTTTCACAGATAAAACTACCCTGTGAGACGGAGAGTGATTTGCCATAGCCTTAGATTATCAAAGGGGTGAGATAGAGATGCAAATGGCCTTAATGGCATGCTTGGTGTTAATCATCTGAAGTCATTCCTGTCCTATCCCGTGTCAAGTGACATTTCTGGTGATTGCCTTATTAATTATCTCTCATTTCTTTACCTGGTCCAGACACCCATGTAGGTCACAGAGTATAAGAAATGTATAATTTCTGAGCTTGGGAAGTATAGTATGGCAGAAAAGCACAATAATTGTTCTATCCACAGTCACAGAGTTGAGCTGAGGACAAATTTCCCACAGACCAACGCATTAGGAGAGATTGGTCTTCCTTAACAAGGACTAATAATGTTGATGTTGACATGATGCTATCTGTGTTGGGTGGAATAGGAAAATATGTTGTGAAAAATAATTATGAGAAAACAGCATCAGAGCTTGTCTCATAGACGATTAGTCAGATCCATGTCTTAATTGCAATCCTATGAAATACACTATATCCAATCTCCCTGACATTTTGCTCTCCCTACCTCTCTCTGGCCACATACAGTTGTGCTCAAAAATTTGCATACCCTTGAAGAATTAGTAATATATGTACCGTTATTAAGGAAAACATGAGTGAGCAGGCAGAACACATTTCTTTTACTGCTAATGGGATTCATATTCAACTGTAGGTTATAACAGAATGGCACAATCATAAAACAAAACATGGTAACAAAGACAAAAATGATATGACCCCTTTTCAAAAGTAAAAAAAAATGATATGACCCCTTTTCAAAAATACACTTAGTTCTTAATATTGTGTATTGCCCCCTTTAGCATCAATGACAGTGTGCAGTCTTTTGTAATAGTTGTCTATGAGGCCCCAAATTCTTGCAAGTGGTATAGCTGCCCATTTGTCTTGGCAAAATGCCTCCATGTTATGCAAAGTTTTTGGTCGTCTTGCATGAACCGCACGTTTGAGATCTCCCCAGAGTGGCTCGATGATGTTAAGGTCAGGAGACTGTGATGGCCACTCCAGAACCTTCACCTTTTTCTGCAGAAACCACTGGAGGGTCAACTTGGCCTTGTGCTTAGGGTCATTGTTCTGCTGGAAAGTCCAAGAGCGTCCCATGCGCAGCTTTTGTGCAGAAGAATGCAAATTGTCTGCCAGTATTTTCTGATAACTTGCTGCATTCATCTTGCCATCAATTTTTACAAGATTCCCCGTGCCTTTAGAGCTCACACCCCCCCAAAATATCAGTGAGCCATCACCATGCTTCCCAGTGGGGATGATATTCTTTTCACAATAGGCCTTGTTGACCCCCCTCCAAACATGGCGCTTATGGTTGTGACCATAAAGCTCTATTTTGATCTTGTCACTCCAAATTACAGTATGCCAGAAGCTGTGAGGCGTGTCAAGGTATTGTCGGGCATATTGTAACCGGCTTTTTTGTGGCATTGGCGCAGTAAAGGCTTTTTGGCTGAAATCTTTCTTGGTCTACCTGACCTTGGCTTGGTATCAAGAGATTCCAGAATTTTCCACTTCTTAATAAGTGATTGAACAGTACTGACTGGCATTTGCATGACTTTGGATATGTTTTTATATCCTTTTCCATCTTTATAAAGTTCCAATACCTTGTTACACAGGTCTTTTGACAGTTCTTTTCTAATCCCCATGGCTCAGTATTTAGCTTGCTCAGTGCATCCACGTGAGCGCTAACAAACTCATTGACTATTTATACACAGACACTAATTGCAATTTAAAAAGCCACAGGTGTGGGAAATTAACCTTTAATTGCCATTTTAACCTGTGTGTGTCACCTTGTGTCTGTAACAAGGCCAAACCTTGAAGGGTATGTACATTTTTGATCAGGGCCATTTTGGTGATTTCTGTTATCATTATGATTTAAAAAGGAGCCAAACAACTATGTGATAATAAATGGCTTCATATGATCACTCTCCTTAAATAAAAGACAGTTTTTTTGCATGATCAGTCATATTTTCAAAATCAATGCCAAAATTTCAATTTCTGCCAGGGTATGCAAACTTATGATCACAACTGAATATACCTGGTGTTAATTTATGTTTTCCTGATCATGTCTGTTTACACTCATAAGATGATCACAATTAGTCTTTTTATCCTCTACTGATCAGGACGAAGTACATATTAGCACCAGATATAAAAGGATCTCTGTGTACTGTTTATTGCTCCTGTCTATATCTAGTTTTTACTTCAGTCTGTCTGTAGCTTTTGTTCCCTAGCTGTTGCTTTCTTGCTTTCTCTCACACCCTCTTTCTATTTCAGTCTCTCTTTCTCTGTTGTGTCTGTCCATGTTATTCCATTTCAGCTCTCAGATCTTCAGTGAAGGTCAATGAACTTAAGTCCAGTATATCTATGATTGAAACAGAGCTGGCTGTTTGTAGGCTAGTTCAATTCTAGTGCCAATGCAGTTTGGCTAACTAGACATTTGCGTATGTTTGATGTCATTAAAGCAATAGGTCTTTGGCGACTGACACTAATGGTGGGTTTGACGGTGAATTGAGGATGTGATACGCAGCAAAAAATCTCCAATGTAGTGGTGGGTCTGTGATTTTCTGGGTCTGTTTTGCTGTTATGCTCTTATCGTCCAGTACCAGGACATCTTAGTCAAATAAACTGCTTATTTCAACTATCCTGACTAAAGCATGAAGTTGTAGGTACACGTGTCACAAGCCTACAAGCCTTACACTGTGGTTTTTATTTTTCCCTTTATGACAAGTAAAAACAGTAAGACACGTCTAAGTGATGTATGAGTGTCCCTGATATGTCTAGTTTCAGCACAAACTTATATTTAATTAAAAAATTGCTGTTCATCAATCAGAGTTACTGAGCTTGAGATACTTTTGACAAGATAATGAATATACTCTTTGTTTCTCTAAGTGGTGTGCAAAATTATTAGAATCCTATTCAAAATTATTATAGCTGTAAAGGCTACCAAAATGCCTTCACTTAATATTTACTCTAGGCTGTGAAGACTTTATTAATTTATTTCGTATTGATTTGGAAAAAGTTTAATAATCTTTACATGAACAGTTAAATGGTGGAGCATGTTGTATTGATTGGTAAGAAGAATTTCTGTAATATATATTGAAGTTACATATCAGTAAAATGTTAACATCCACTAGTACTGTAATAGTGAGAGATTAGCAAGTTTTGGTGGTAGCCTATATGATTTTGTCTATTCATTATTCACAATTGATTCAATTTTTTGTAACTATGGTATTAATGTAAAAGTATTTAGAAACACATTACACACTTTGCAATTTGTTTTGGTTGTGTTTCAGATTATTTTGTGCCAAGACCCAAATGGTGAATAATCTATTGTGCCATTTTGGAGTTTCTTCTATAAAAACAGAAGATGTTTCTGAACACTAACACACTTTTATGAATTGTGAATCATGCTCAGTGAAAAAGAAGAACAAGCATGATACAAATGCTGAGGTTGGAAAGATACTGGTCTGGTACAAAACAAAAAGAAAGAAAATAGAATCATCAGACTTTATTTATATGTATCTCTCTTTCCATCTTTCTCTCCAAGGAACAGTATAATTATAGTTTCATCAAGATTATTCTGTCAGTAGAGTTGATTAATCTAAATGAAGTCCTACAAATGATTTTTTGATAAAACTAGCATCATGATTTGTCCATTTAAAATATTTCATCTATGGGACCGGTCATCTTGTCAAACTGAGAATGAAGTTACAATTGTCCAACCTGGAAACATAAGAAAGAATAAAATCTGATCAGGGGAGAGCTCCAGTAATAGGACAAAGTCATTAGAGAGGATGGTTTGAAGAGCCCTCTGACATCGGCTGGGGCAAGTCTCAGATAATGTTGGCTAGACATGTTTACCAGATCTTTTGGGTAAACTCACCGGCCGTTACTGCTCAGCAAAGATCAATCTGAAAAGGATGAGTTATCTTGATTAAGTTGTCATAAAATATGACCTTGTTCCTGGCACTAACATCCCACTGGGATTTCAACACTGAATGAAAATTGAACACATCTACCAACAGCTTCATCTATCTGCCACTTTAAACCCAGCAAGCTTTCACCAGCCAACGAGAGTGCCACAGAGAAACAAACATGACCCCCCTCAAATCAGGCATCTGAGCCAAGCTCTCTTCTCCCGCTCTCTCTCTCTCTCTCTACCTCTACTGTGATATCAAGTGCTGTTGTTTTTCCAATCTATCTTCATCCTCTCCTTCCAAATTTCTCTGTCCCTTGACCACCATCTTGTATTCTGTCCATCCTTTCTGTTACAGCCACAGCTTAGGGGATTTGTGGTAACAATATCCTCCATGCCATGACACCAATTCCCTGCAGCCATGAAGACTGCACTGGGATTTGACAAAAACAAGAGAGAGATTGAAATGACGTGCCACCTAAAAAACAACCCTTCACTTTCATCCGGCTTCTTACTTCTTTTCATCTCCCCTGTCCCAGCTTTCCTTCAGGACAGGTTGTCATATGTGAGTGGTAAATTACATCTCCAAGTGGTCACGTAGATCCACTGGGAAATGAATAGTAATTCTAACTCATCAGCTCCTGTCATAGTCGACGTCTCTGTAAATCTGACAGCAGCGCAGGATCAGGCCTCCGGGGCCATTGGGACAACAGACTGGCGTCACAGGAGGAGTTGGATGGTTTAGGGTTTGAAAGAGACATCAGTCAACGTTGTGTGTCTGTGCGTGATTTATGTGTGTGAGGTCATGCAGGCACCTGAAGTCCCCAATAAGCTGGGAAAACCTGACGTTTTTCCCCCCCACAATGTGTTAAATTCTGCAGGAAAACATAGTGTTTGAATTGGGTTTACTTTTTTCTTTAGGTCTTAGCGGTTAGGCTTAGTGTTAGGGTTAAGGTTTGTTTTGGATTTAGGATAAGAGAACGGGGAGCATAGATTTCTGGGTGAGGAATCGGGTCCCCACAAGGATAGAATAACAACAGTATGTGTGAGAGAAGAGAGAGAGATAGCGAGAGAGGGAAAGAAACTTTATTTGTGTCAGTGTGTCTGTGGTTATCTTCGGGAAGTAGATGTAACAGTCAAGCAATATTAAATAAGAAATTATGAAAGCACACTTCCTGGAATATGTTTGATTCTCCTTCTATGATTTGGGGTAATAATCCCTAGTCTGTCTCTGGTCTGCCTTGTCACAGTTGAAGTGTGTTTAAGCTGCCTCTGTTCACTCATGCCATTATGATTCTTTCTATTCAAATCCCTAAAATTCTTTGAAATTGAGATCAAATTATGCAGACTCGACTACAAATACAGAAGGATGGATTAAAGTTCTTGTGGGTGCTGCTTTTTTAGTTTCACCGAGAGGAACCCAAGAGAAAGCTATATGTTTTTCAGTGGGGGGTTTACCTATAATTATTTCTGATAGCCTGGTCATGACGCAGAGTTTACATTTCATTTGACATGCTCAACATAACACAAGGACTACATTACACTGTAGAAATGTAGAATAAAAATGTCATGAATTGCAGAGGTTTCAAAGGTGAAGTTGGGCATATTAACATGAACACACACACCATATTATTTGTCAGTTAAAATCCTTTAATACTATTTGTTACTGTGGAATTCATATTGTTATTCAAACATTTATACATTTATTGGTCACATGCACTGAATACAACAGGAGCTGGTCCCAAAGAGAAATGCAGCGCCAACGAAACAATATAATTACAATAAAATAACCTGACAACCTTTTAAATTATTGAAGCTGTTCACAGTCCTATTGGTACCAGATGCACTGGTACTGGCTGTTGTGTGGCATCAAAGAGGGCTTAGGGCCTTGTTCTGACACTGGCTGGTGAAGAAGTGCTGGATGCCAGGATGCTTGGACAAAGTGATTTACTGTGCCATCAGTACCCACTCTTTGATTTGTGTGTTTGTGGGCAGTGTAGGAAGCCCTTGGAAAGCCTGAATTAGTCCATCCGAGTTCCCCCATGTTACAGGAAGGGCTATGTGTGTTGTTATACGAGAGTCATCATGGTGTATTTCCTGCTCCCGGTGATTTCCAGGATGTAGTCTGGACGGCCTTCAAGGTTTAGTTGTTATTGTATCTTTTTTTACTGTGTTATTTTTATCTAAAAAGACACCTTTCCTCTGCTATTTTAAATTGTAGTGAAAATTGATGTTTTAAGTCTTCGATGGTGCTCAAACCGTATCAGGTGAAAAATATATGTATATTGAATATAGTGGTTGAGGGAATGCGAAGAGTGTGCAAAGCTATTATCAAGGCAGAGGGTGGCTACTTTGAAGAATCTAAAATACATATACATTTTGAATTGTTTAACACTGTTTTGGTTATTAAATGATTCCATGTGTGTTATTTCACTGTTTTGATGTCTTCACTATTATTCTACAGTGTGGAAAATAGAGAAAAATAAATACCCTTGAATGAGTAGGCGTATCCAAACTTTTGACTGGTACTATATGATCTCCCAATTGATAGGCTACCGACCATTTTGAAAAATGGAAAAACATTGTTTGAACAAACCTTTCACTTAAAATGAGACTTACGTCAAAAATACAAATATAACGATCTGGGACATCTAGGCAGATACAGTCCCTGACTGGCTGACAATATAGTTGAACAAAAGCCTCCAAAAAGTGCTGGGGTAAGAAGGGTCCATGATAATGCAGGGGACAATAGTGTTAAACTGTAATCAATGAACAGCAGTCTCACATAAGCACTGTATAGTTTGCCAGTCTGAAATGCTCTCAATTTGTAGATGACATGTTGGACAGTGGAATGATATACATTGAATTGCTAGGAAATGGCATTGTAACCCATTCAGAATCAACAATCTTTCTTCTGAGACGTCAGTTAGGTCTTTTGATCTTGGTATGATGTGTTACCACACACCCATAATGTATGCTGACCAAACCAGGCCGAGTTTCTAAACTTTATGGAAGGCTGGACCTTCTCAAGTTACTCTAATTATTTTCTAATAATTTCAAACTGTTTTGGTGCATCTGATCCAAAGGAAATTGCATTTCTGTTTATTTTAATTGTGTAAACAGTTTAACATTTAACATTTTATTTTTTTAATTAGGTTACCTTAATTACTGTGTTAAAATTGTATTGTTTTGGGAAAAAAACACGCCCATTTTGAGTTTGATGCCAGCAACACATTTCAAAAAAGTTGGGACAGAGGCATGTTTACCACTGTGTTGCATCACCTCTTCTTTCAACAATACCCTGTAAGTGTTTGGGAACTGAGGAGACCAATTGCTGTAGATCTGAAAGTGAAATGTTTTCCCATTATTGTTTGATATAGGATTGCAGCTGCTCAACAGTTTGGGGTCTCCTTTCTTGTATTTTTTGTTTCATAATTCACCAAATGTTTTCAATGGGTGACAGGTCTGGACTGCAGGCAGACCAGTTTAGCACCCTGACACTTTTACTATGGATCCATGCTGTTGTAAAACATGTAGACTGTGGTTTGGCATTGTGTTGCTGAAATGAGCAAGGCCTTCCCTGAAAAAGACATCTGGATGGCAGCATATGTTGCCCCAAAACCTGTATATATTGTTCAGCATTAATGGTACCTTTACAGATATGCAAGTCACCCATGTCATTTGCACTAATGCACCCCCATACCATCATGGATGCTGGCTTTTGAACTGTGTGCTGATAACAAACCGGATGGTCCCTCTCCTCTTTAGTCTGGAGGACACGGCATCCATGATTCCCAAAAATAATTTCAAATTTTGATTTGTCAGACCACAGGAGAGTTTTTTACTTCGCCTCAGTCCATCTGAAATTAGCTTTGTCCCCAAGAATGTGGCAGCGTTTCTGGATCTTGTTTATATATGATTTCTTCTTTGCATGGTAAAGTTTTTACTTTTAGCATTTGTGGATGCAGCGACATACTGTGTTCACAGACAGTGGTTTTCAGAAGTGTTCCTGAACCCATGCAGTGATGTCCACTACAAAACCATGTCTGTTTTCAATGCAGCACAGTTTGAGGGCCCAAAAATCACGGCCATCCAGTATTGGCTTTTGGCCTTGTCCCTTTTGTACAGAGATTTCTCAGGTTCAACATTTGATATGACGATGATATGATTTGTATTATTTTTTATTGAATATAGGGTTTAAATGATTTGCACATCATTGCATTCTGTTTTTCTTTACATTTTGCACAGCGTCCTAACGTTTTTGGAAACGTTGTACTTTCTGACACATTTTTGTCACTCTTTGGTTTCCGTGAATTCCTCATTGCCCCAACTCTTGGCAGACCTGGGAATGTTGAAGGTCAGTAGTGTCCCTGAAAGAGTTATGCGAAACCGTTAAGCACTGACACCAGACCAGGACAAGTATGTGAGTTGCTGTGCAGCCTTACAATTTCTCCTTCCTCTCCCTGCTTTCAAAAACATACAATAACGGCCATACCGTTTCTCTAGTCCTTTCTTTCCTTCTCCAACTCTTCCTCCTCTCTCCATCCCAGTCATTCTGGTAACCATTAGTACCTTCCTGTTTCCTGCCTCCCACTGAGATGTTTGGACTGTATGATGTTCCAGCTGTCACATGTCTGTCCCCTCAGTTGGAGAGAAGAGGAGATGAAAGAAGAACAAATAAAAGGACAGAAGAGAGAGAGGAAAGGGACATTCTATGAGCCTATAGCTGCTTAGGACTGTTTTTCACTCGTGTCTGTGTGAGTGTAAAAGATGTAACTGTGAAAACTCTAGAGTTGTGTTTATTTTCAAACAGTGGTCCCCGTTGATCTGTCATTTATTCTAACAACAGACTCAATAATTACATCAGAAGTGCCTTTATGTAGGTATAAAAGCAAGTATTTAGTTGCAAATCCTTGCATGCGAAAAACTCCAGTGAGTCTGCAACCCATTGATATCACCAAACTCTTCAAATCATCCTCTGAGATGCTTTACTAAGCCTTTACTGCAGCTTTTTTGTGCTGTTGCTTGTTTTGAGTTTCTGACTTCTGTCTTCTCTTCAGCAAGTGAAATGCATGTTCAATCCGATTAAAATCAGGAGATTCACTTGGTCAGTCTAAAACGTAATACTTTTTTCCCCTGATGAGCTCCTTGTTAGTGTTGGCAGTGTGTTCTGGGTATTTCTGGGTTGCATTGTGAAGTGTCACCCAGTGAGTCTGATGGCATTGTCTTGTACATTGCTAGCCAAGATGCTTCTGTACAGTTCTGAATTCATTCTGCTGCAGACATCATTCGTTACATCTTCAATAAAGATGAGTAAGCCCATTCCAGAGACAGCATTGCATGCCGATGCCATAACACTACCTCCACGATGCTTCACAGATGCTATGATATACCCTGGAACATCTGCAGTTCCTTTTTTTCTCAACACTTTTGCATTCCCATCCCTTTGATAAAGATTTACCTATGTCTCATCTGTCCATAAAATTCTGTTTTAAAACTGTACTGACTGTACTACCTTTTAGCAAAGTATAATCTGGCCTTTCTGTTTTTGGAGCTGATCAGAGGTATGCATCTGGCAATGTAGATCTGTAATTCTGCTGCAGAAATCATCTGCAAACAGATGATTGTGACACTGATGCTGGAATTCTGGATGTTGTTGGTGATTTCACTGACATTTTTAGGGTTGTAATTGACTTTGTCTTTTCTTTTAGCGTCCACATTACTGGCGTCTTTCATAGACAGCTCCCTAGTCTTCATGTTGGATTATGCCTACTGACACCGAACAGAGACTCCAAAGGCAAAGTTAAGGATAGAACTGAGACTACAAATTCACAGCTCTTATATGTGTTAACAATCAATGCAACAGGAAACACCTGATCAATTAGAAACACCTGTGAGCAAAATGTCCCAATACTAATGCTCACATAAAATCAAAGCAACAGGAAACACCTGATCAATTAGAAACACCTGTGAGCAAAATGTCCCAATACTAATGCTCACATAAAATCAAAGCAACAGGAAACACCTGATCAATTAGAAACACCTGTGAGCAAAATGTCCCAATACTAATGCTCACATAAAAGCAATGCAACAGGAAACACCTGATCAATTAGAAACACCCGTGAGCAAAATGTCCCAATACTAATGCTCACATAAAATCAATGCAGCAGGAGACACCTGATCAATTAGAAACACCTGTGAGCAAAATGTCCCAATACTAATGCTCACATAAAATCGGGGAATGGAACTCTGATAGTGCTCTTATTATTAGCCGGTAAATAATACAAGTGTTGAAACAGCCAGAAATAAAAGGAAACAGTCTGTACTTTGGCCTCATATTCATCTTTTAATTGTATTTTCATATGCGTTGAATATACATCGAAAATAACAATTGTGACATGACTGTCCTAAGTCCGGGAATATTCAGACGTCCATGATCTCCCCCTGCAAGTGGGGCCAATATCAACCAAACCAATAACAATACCGGAACATTAATTAAATATTTGCGTAGAGACCAGTGGAAACATAACCAGCCCCTTTACATGAGCATGTGTAAGTTTGTGTGTGTGTGCCTATGTGTGTGTGTTTATTTCAGGAAGTACATTTGAATCTATTAGAAGGTAGGTGGCAGCAGTACAACTGGGGACTAAAGACTAAACAGGTTTCCTTCATCATTACTTGACCTGAATTCATCATTGGAGGCATTTGGTCTCTTGAGCACTGGCATGCTGACGTCTGACGTCTCTCAATATTCATAACCATCCTGCTCAGCCTAATCAATGAGAACACGAATGATGAGTATTCTCCATATTAATGCTGATCAGTGCTGATGTCGGCCACAGCCCATTACCTTCTGAAGGATCCCATACCAATCATCAAATTGAATAACAGAGTTGAGCTAATGATTTGGAACAACGTAAATGGCAAGCTACGAGCCTATGAGGTCAGTTATATGAGACATAACAACGGCCATGATGTGTTTTGACCATGTGACCAAAGCTGCATTATTAATCAAGACAGAGTTTTTTCATGGTCTGACCTTTCAGAGCCCTTTGGAGAATTCACATTGTTATTTCTGTTGAAAGATACTCTAAAGTATTTTTCTGACTAAACCTTATATTCTTTATCGGATCAAAAAAGGAAGCTTTTGAATGAGTGAAGTTAGGGAAGGACTTTGTAGTTCTAGATCAGACGTGCACTTGCATTTAACACAGTTCATAAAGGGTCACCTGCTCTCCCTCTTTCTCATTCCCTCTCTCACTCCTTGTCTCTCACTCAGACATTCAGAACATTCATTATCTTATTTACAATCCCTGAGTAAGAGTCGATAGACAGCACCAGGGTTTTCATTGGGTTTCTTAACCACACTACAGCTTACTACAATAAACCATCCATATTAAGGAAAACTACTGAAGAGAATTATTTGGAACAGAATTTGTGTGACTGATCATCTTTATCACAGTCAGGTTTTTTTTGTCGGAATCTTTGTGCGAATTGAAGGTTAGGCAATATCATATCTTGTGTTAATGTCGTCTTTGATGTGCCTTGGCATACTTATCAAGTCATAGCACCTTTTTCCCCAATCCTATTGATAAAATAATTGTAGAGTCATACTTCATTAATTTTCAAATGCGTCTTGTAATTAATAAATGTTTAACATCATAGGCAGGTACATATAAACCCCACATTTAAATCATAAATTATTTGATCAGTGTCCTCAAAAGAATCATTTCAAGAGGTAGAGAAACTGATATACAGTTGCAGCAGTAAAAGCTAAATTAAGTAACAAGTGCTTGAGACAAGCAAAAAGTCAGAGAACTGTAATTGCACATTTTTGCATTAAAAAAACAAAATAATGACATGGACAAAATCATTAGCACCCTTCAAAGTAATTAGGTTAGAGGCAGGGGATCCTTGTTTACCAGGTTATTTAATTCACCTGTGGTGTATAAATTGCCGCCTCAACAGGGTCTGAAAAGAAGAAAATATAACATCCTGCTCTTTGTATCACTGTCAAGATGATGAACACCAAAGAACTGCCTGAGGATAACAGAAACAAAATAATCCTCTAACATAGTCATTCCCAAGGTTACCTCCTGAGAACTTGGAATTCCTGTTAGCACAGTCCACAGCATCATTAAAAAAAAATGTGCGGCTCATGGAACATCCCAGGATGTGGCTGCCAGAAGACACTCAAACTTAGATGTCATTGAAAACTAGTTTGAATGGTTGACAAAGTCCCACAACTGCTAAAGATCTACAAGCTGAAGTGAAGAAAGCTGGAACAACAGTTTCAGCCAATGATCATCTGCCACACATTTAACCAATAGGGGTTAAATGGAAGGATCTCATTTCTGAAAGAGAGACACAAGAAAGCCTGATTGAACACTGAAAAAGAAAAATTCAGTCTTCAGTCTAAAGTCTAAATCCTTCTGGGAAAAATGTCCTGAGGACTGAGGATAAAAAAATTAAAGCTATTTGGCAAAGTAGATCAGAGTTACAGATTACTAAATAAAGCATTTAAAGAAAAAATAAAACAACAGTCAAATATGGGGAAGGTAAAAAAAATGCTGTGGGGTTGCTCTGCTGCCTCTGGTACTTAAACATGTAAATGCATTCATTATTTAAGAGGATTATCGGTGTGTTTTGGAGAGCAATGTTTAACCTAGCATCCAGAAAATGGGTCTCTGTCTAATGTTGGCTATGGCTTAACATGAAATGCTGGACTGTTCTGAAATGGTCAGTGATAAATCCAGATCTTAATTCTATAGATTACCTTGGGCAAAAGTCGAAATTAGCAGTTGGGCGAAGCCCCCCCCCCCCCCCCCCCC
>JACXGI010004509.1:31190-45352 GCA_016801175.1 Esox masquinongy | reverse complement strand
GTGTGTGTGTGTGTGTGTGTGTGTGTGTGTGTGTGTGTATGTGTGTGTGTTCTGGGCCGTGTTGAGGTGTAGAAGAAGAACAAGAGTCATTAGCATATCCACACCGTTGGCTATTCTGAGGGATTTTCTGTAATAAGAGGGGCTTTATACTTCAGCCTGTCCCCCTGTGTTTCTGCTGGGGTTTTCAGCATGATCGCTTAATCACAGGGCCTGTCATAACGAGGGATGGAAAGGGATTATACACTGCACATGAAGTACAGATTTACTCTAAATGTTACATCATTTCATTAGTTTTATTGCTATGCCTGAGCAACACATTCAAAAATGGCTAATTGCTTGATACCCTTATGCATTTAAACATCAGTTTAAATGCATAATGATGCCGTTATAAGGCATTGCAACACTTGTCATGATCCCGTATGTCTTTACGACGCCTTCCTGATGATGATCCATAATGATATATACAGGTGGTTAGTATTAACTAAACATTATGTGGTCATGCAGTAACCACTTGGTCTCAGACAGCTCTGACTGGGACACAGCAGGGGTTACAGCAGGATGTTTTACCAAACGGTCCGCTGGCTGTGCTGGTGGATTAACTCTCTACATATCTAAGGTAGCTTGCAGTGCTATATTTTTTGCTCTATTTTTGTCAGTTCAAGCTCTGAAGACCGTTACCTTATTTACATCGCAGTACATTTTCCAAGATGTATCGAAAAAGACTCGAGACACTAGGGTTATTTTGTCGTGTGAACTTATCGATGGCTCGAGACGTCACATTCCAACAAGGTAGAGTGCGCCACATGTTTAATTGAGCCCCCCCCAGAGTTTTTGTGTGAAGACAATTCTGTCTGAACTGAATCAAGTTTCTGTGCAGTGAGCATGCATATCGCTCGATTTTCCCTCGCCTTAAGCCCTCAATCCTGCGTGGTACAAAGTGCATTCATTCTCCTGTTTTCTCATGCCAGTGGACATGCCAGAATAAATTTAAACGCTGTGGAAATGATTACACTAAGATATGTCTATCTAGTGTTTTATTCTCTCGTCATGTAAATAAGCCTTAACATGGAGACTATTACACAGGTCAGTTTTTCACATTTTCAGTTCAGTCTGGTACTGTATAAAGTCCTGTCTTTACACATTACTGTGACAGTAATGTAAGTAGTATGTACATGTCATTTGTGTTAAACTAGAAACCGTACTGTATGTTAAATTCATACAAATGTATACATGTAATGCAAAAAGATACATACGAACTTGTATCTTATATATTTGAGTAATGACACAAAACCAAGTTATCAGACAGTAGTAAAACATTAGAGGAGTCACGCCAAATCTATACCCTCAGGTTTTATCCACAGCCAACTGAATAATTACATTCAGAGAGAGCGACAGAGGGAGTGAGGCTAAGAGAAAGCCAAATAGAGAGACAGAGAGTCCCTAGTTTGGGTGTTTCAGGGCTTTCTTCTCTAAACCCTCAGTGGTTTGTCTAAGTACTGGCTGTACATGCCCTAATAACTAGTACATTCTGGGTCTGCCAGAGGCTGCCTTCGTCCCCAAAATACATTTTGACAGATAAGGAAAAATGCCATCTGCTTTCAATGATGAAGCCCTGCTTATTTCTTCACAAGGACCCTACTTCTCCCTGTGTGGATCGCAGCCCCCGAGGTGACAACCCTGACACCTCTCCCTCCTAATCGACCCGTCCCCGTGACCTCCGGAGCAGGGGCACCCCCTTGTACCCCATGGCCCCATGCCCCCTCTGGGCCACATTAGCTAGGGGCTGGGTTCTGTGTCAATTCTGCTGAGAGAAGTGTGTCCTCACAGCTACACATCAAAGGGATGCTTAGTGCTAACATGCAGGACTGATTTATTTCAGACACTCTCAGAGCAGCGTCACATCTTTGTTTTGGTGAAGTGTAAAAGCAATAACCATCTCACAGGTCGCCTCGTGTTCAGGGGATTCTCTCCCCTAGATGGAGCTGCTGAGAATACACAGAGGTAGCCATGGATTCTGTTCTCCCACCTGAGCTATGAAGCGTCCCATTAGATCGCAGCATACATTTATGCGCATTGAGTTTGGAAATGTCCCTTAGAAATTGAATGTGATCACGATGTTTTATGATGACGATCCATGCTACCCAGTTACCATGCAATTTGGATTGTGTTTTTCCTTATTATGTGTCATAATGTAGTCTGCACCTGGAAGTGATCCTGACAAAAGACGATGTGATCAGGCGCATCCATTCACTGGTCTTACTGGAAATAATGTTTGTAGTAAATGTGACAGATGCTTATTCTTTGGTCCAGATGTAAGAGGTGAGAGGCACAGTGTAAAACAGGTCAGTTTAAAAGATTGCATTAATATGAATACTTAATATGAATTACTGAAATGCAACCTATTGTATTGACACCTGATTTGCATATGAAATTGCATTTGACACTGAATTATTCAAAACCCGCGAGAAATGATCAGACACTAATGCAAATAAAATAAGAAACTCACAAAGTATTAGCAAATTGTGCTTTTTTTCTAGTTAATTCAATTGGGGTATAAGCTAAAACATTGATTTTACAATTATAAAAACACATTAAAACATGAAGGTTCAGTCATGTACTGAAGTATGCATGTACGCATTAAAAACCCAGTAAAAAAAAATGACTGGCTGGGCATTGTAGAGAACGGGCCTCACTCACCAACCTTTTGAACGCAGACAAATTCTTCTCCTTTTCTCGTCTTCTGTGATGGAGGGCTGCGATGAAAACAGCGAGTTACAATGACACTTCCGGCCCTGGTGCCGCGGTTTAAAATGACATGTTTGGGTGAAATGCGCAAAGACGTTATCATCATCTCCTCAGATACTGTGCAATCTCAGCCCTGAGCTCTGGAGCTTACCCTGGTAAAGTGGTCTGGGGTGCAACGGTGTTATGGTGTTATCATGGTGTTATCCAGGCGGGCAAATGAACGCTGTTTAGCCTGATTGAACTGTCTGCGTGGTGCGCTGCGTTGGAGCCCGGCCCGCCCCAGTGGGAACAGCCGGATTCGGCCTCCTCTTCCCCTGTCTGCTCTGTTGCTAGCGTGCCCAGCCATTACCGGTTAACCAACAGACTCCTGTTTCACTAGAGAGCTATCACATTTCATAACACGGGAGAAATAACACTTTAGCAGGGGGTCAGGTGGGAAAATGGCACCTCTAAATGAGGGTTAAGGCCGTATCATTGTCTTCTCCGGCAGAGGCACGGCCCACCTCGAATAATTCTGCTGACCTTCGGTGGCATGTGGCTGGTTCGACATGGAGGGGTGAGCTAGCAGGGAGACGATCCTTTTCACGCAGCCAGTTCAGCCCATTCCCCCTTAAAATGGCTTTTTCTTCTCCCAGACAATCATCTGATACGGCGGCTGAATGAAATCACAGATTACATAAGAGAGGTCCTCTCCCCTCTAGATAAGGACTCTGGTACCTGAAGAGGCTGCTGCTCTCCTCTCTCCCCTTTTCCTTCCCCTCTCTTCCCCCTCTCCTTCTCCCCCTCCGCTCTGCTTTCCTGTGCTCTTATCTTCTCTTCTTTTCTTCTCGTCTTTTTTTCTTGTTGTCTTTTCATAAAATTTGAGCACTTGAAATATGTCAATTGGCAGCAGCCAGTGTAGATGAATATGTAAATGTCTGTAAGCTTTTTTAATTAGAACAGATTAACTGTATTGCGGTATAATACTTTGGGGACATTGCCATTTCCTATGTAGTTCACTATAATTTCACTTGTACTGTATGTAGGCTAATGTTGTAGGTTTTATATTTTTATTTATCATAACTATATGCCTTACGCTTAGTCTTTGGTATTTTCCCCTGTAATCCAAGGGACATCGTCCAAATAAATATTCCTCCTTTGTGGCTGACATGAAATTGAACCATGTATTAAATAAAGAATGATATCCATTATACATTTGAGGATGAAAAATAATACTTTATTTCCCTTGTGTACATGCACTATATATGAGAGAGGAAAGAACACTTTCTATTGATCTTGGCTTTCATTAGATGAAAATGCTTCCCCTGGTGTAAAAACTGCAACTTTTCAAGACATCTTGAATTTGAGTAAAAGCTATAAGAGGGGCAGCTCTGGAAATGTGCCCCATCTGAGGTATTTTTCAAACAAGGGACACAGAACGTAAATGAATTGGCTCTTGCAATGGAATCACTGTAATAGATTCAGCTAGGAGCATCCACAGAACAGAGTGTGTAGGAAGACTGACAGGGCTTAATCACACACAAACACACATATACACATACACACACATACACACACACACACACACACACACACACACACACACACACACAGCCATTTAACAGTGTGAAGAGAGTGGGCCAGACAGGGCCTTGGGAGACAGCTAGGTGCCAGAGTGTGAGTCTCCTCTCATGCCACTGGTGGCCCCAGCTCTCAGAAACAGAACAGAGTGCCACACTGTGGAGTGGAGTGGGATTCAGAATGACAAAATATCTATTTATATTTGTTATATATATATATATATATATATATATATATATATTTGTATTGATGAACGGTGATGTGGAAGACAGATACACTTTGAAATATATTTCATACAAATTGGATGCAGTTTATGCTTTCATAAAATCAAAGCATATGTAAATTTCACAATCTTGGTGTTTTTAATTATCTGTACGGGTTGTTTATGATGTTTTTTATTCATACCAAGTTATGGATATTTCTTGATAACAGAGCTTATCTAAATTATACTGCTAACACAGAACTACTCACGCCCCCCCCCTTCTCTTTCTCACTCTCCCTCTTTCTCTAGACAGCAGACGGAAGAGAACAGGGACTGACTGGAGGGCTGATATACTGGGTTTAAATCAGTAATTAAACCTGAACAAGGACCTGATGGTTTTGTCTCATATCCTGGGGATCTACTCTGTGAAATTAAATATTTGAGTGCTGGGGGGGCATGTCACTAAATCCATCAGGAATGGAAATGGGCTTAGAGCCTTTGCATAACATTATCCAACTGCATTTTTTTCTTTAGTTTTTAATCATGTCTTTGCTTTAAATTAATGTTAATAATAATCTTAAAAAAGTGAAAATGAAAATATTACAATAGATTATAATAGATTAAAAATCAGTCCATGGGCTGTATAACTGAGGGCATGCGGATGATAAATAAATAGGAGTGGGGTTGGAACAGGACTGTGAGTTGATTTGGCACTACTTTGCTGTCTGCCATTCAGAAAATATTTTATGCCTCTCCAAGCAGAAGAACATCTGACAAATGTTGTTTGCGGGACTACTACTTGTTGCTGTTTTAGTTGTTGTGATTAATCCGATATATTTACATCACAATCTAGAAAGACTTATTCATGCACAGAGTTTCTCGAATCAAGTGTTTGGAAGATAAGAGGAGGAAGCCAGGTCTTGTCAATGGTTGCACTTATCTTGGAGAGGAAATGTGAGGCAGATTCTGTTTCAATCCACATGTATTATCTTAGACGCTTTGAGGTATTTTGTATAAGAGCAACTTAGCTACTTAGGAATGCTTTTTACTGTTCATCTGGGGGATGCAGCACTTCAGCAAGTTTCACCCAAAACAAACATCTGCGCGGATTACAAAATTAAAAGATTTCTAAAGAGGTGACCTGAATATATAATCTACAAACAATACAACTTGCCTACATTTTCATTTATTTAGTCACAACACACAGTATCTGATTTGTTGCTATAAATACAATTGCCAAAGTAAGCCATCTTACACAACAGAAGCACTCTTCCACAATGTGTCCTGTCCCACATAGCTTAAAGGTTCACTCTGCAACTCTGTGTTCAAATGTCTAAATCTGGAGTTGTAATTTTAAGAACCCCTTCTTGATTACAGAACGTTGAGTTAGCAAAACTCTTTCTAACTTATTTTGTCAGATTTTGTTTATCTGGGAACACTAGGGTGGGGTAGGAGGGACATTTTTCCGATAAGTATTCCCTGTTGAAATCCTCTTTAATTCATTGGTAAAAAGTACAAAGGAATGCTGGCTGCTCTAATGCCGTGACAAACCCGGGCAACGGCAGAGTGCACATCCAAGACAATCCCAGTGCTACCTGTGCCATGGAGATTAGGCCATTGTGTTTTGGGGAGTGTTATCTTCTGCATGCCAAGCACACACTCCCTCACTGTAAAGTCGCCAGTAAGGTGCTTAAGAGGTGGCAGTTTTGTCCTGTGTATTTATCGATTTTGTTTTTGAGGGAGCAAAGAGAAAAAAAGGTAACCTTGTACACTGTAGCTTATCTTTGATAAAGTTCTCAATGGATCTCCTTTGTGCTCTTATGTGTATTTTTACTTCCTGTTTTGGTCTGTAGTGTATCGTACAGTATGTAAAGGAGGAACATTAATGAGCGTGCTCCCTGAGAAGTTTTATCTGTATTCTACAGAGATCAGGGGTTTCGGCTCAACGCTCTGCAGGCCTACTGGCTGTTCCTGGCTGCCAAAGGCTGCAACATGTAAATGAACCAAGCTCACGACAACGCAGGGAGGCAGGGAAGCGAAACCACAAATGCCTCGGCTCAGCTCCTCAGCCTCTGTGACGGCTAAACCGCCTCTGACCGCCAGGAACACCTCAGCTCCCCTGGCCTCTCAACCCAGGCCCCGCCGTTTATAGACCACATGACTCAATGTTATAAGGACCGTCTGAATCCCAACATTACAGAAATACTGTTTCAGGCCTTAAGAACCTTACTTCATGAAAGTAGAGTATTATCATATCTTTAACATCAAAGTAGAGCCCTGAATGATGAAGCGATTCCAAGTAGGCAGTCCTGTAGCGCTACAAACAAAGACAAGAGCGGCCTGACAGGAGCCCAGAGCCTTTAAACCGTCTGTGGCCCCTGAGGTGGACTGACTGTGAGATGGGCAGCAGTGACCATGACTGCAGCTGGATTGTAATAAACAAAATGACTAGAGTGGAAGTGGACCTGGATGAGTGAGTGGCAGGATGCAGTGTACCAGAGCTCTGCTGTGTCGGCACTCTGATTCCGTTTGTGCTATTACATAATTACATTTGGACTTGGATCATGCTTTTTAGGAGATTATGTGAGCATATGTTGCTTGAACATGTGCCAGCCTGTGAAACGGGTCTCCTTTCATGAGTACTCTATTAGGTTTAGAGAGTTTATTGAAAATCAGAATTAGCTTGCTGCCAACAGTTAATGAATTGGTGTTATGATCCGAGTCCAAAGGATGGCTGTTGTGCTATAATTTAGGATCGACGTATGCAAAATAAAAAACATCTGCTAAACAAAGATTGTAAATGGAGACTTCATATGCCTTAGGGGCTTTAAGATTTGGTAAGGATTTATTGACTGCTGTTTGACATGTGTGTTGTGTGAAAAATCTGTCCGTCTATCTCTATCCTCAAGCGTACATAGTCTCTATCTTTTTCCTCATTAATCTCTCTCCCAAATACCCCGTCCTCTCTAGAGAATGTCTCTGTCCCGTTTGTTGTCCAACCCACAGTCCTGTCTATAGAATGCCCTCTCTCTGCACTCCTGTTCCATCACACTCTCGTTCTGACCGCTTATCCCAGACGTCTCAGCCCTGTCTTTCCTTCTCCTCTGGATTCAACTACTATTTCGGTTTCCATCCCTGCTAGGATACTCCTTCATATATTAGTGGACAGGCCAGTTGGTCCTAATTTGCCGTATCTCAGGATGCTCTCTCTCCTTCTCTCTCCTTCTCTCTCCTTCTCTCCTCCTCTCACCCTCCACGTCTACATCTGTCGTTTTCCTTCCCTGTGAAACACGGCCTCTGTCAGTGAGCCGGCTGAATATATCACCCTCTTCCCACCACCGCGTTCGTCTCCCCACCCACCCGACTGCCCGCACAGCTCCGTAAAGGTTTAAGCGGTTATTCCAGTCATTATTGGCTGTTAAACCCAGTGATGGTCGTAAAGACCCGGCCAGCCTCCCCAGTGCCTCTGAGGTCGGCTGACGGCCTGCTTTATGAGCTCCCTGAGCTGTGCATCACCATCGGGCCCTCCACGCTCCGCTCTGGGCTTCACACTCCAGTGGATGGATGCAGGATGGATGGGCGGGCCACAGACAGCCATCCATTACCCCTGGCTGGGGGGGGGGGGGGGGGGTTCTGGGCCGACCCGCACCGTGGCCCCGTCTGCCTGTGCTCCATCAGCCCTGTGTGCACTACGCACCGGCCGGCTGGCTGATTTGTGCCTCCTTATTATAAGAAGTGACTAGACTGCTGCGGCCCACGCACAGAAAGCAACTGTCACCGTGTCGATGGCAGTGTGCAGTTTGTCGAATTTATGGCACATTTCAAGAAATTGTCAAATTTTACAATCCCATAAGCGTGGGGAGTGAGTTACTTGCACTCGTAATTTTTGTCGTATTCCCTTGTTGTTCGTTGTGGTGAAATTCCCAAGTTCATCATTGAGTTTCTGGAGTGAGCGACATCAATTTTTATTTGACTTGTTTAAAGGCTCTAGCCTCATAATAAGCTTTGTTATACGAGACTTCTGCTACATTCGGCAAGGAGAGAAGGGTCACATTCTGTCAGTATCAGAGATCACATTTATCATAAAGGAAGTGTGTATATTGTCTTCATAGAAATCACGATGCAGATTTTGAAATGAAATGGGAAAATGCCATGAAGAAGACAAGGACGAAGAGGACAAATTTGTCCTCTCAATACCATGGATCTTATTTATCCTGCCAGTCATTTTTCACCACAAATATATGTAGGAGATTGTCATATCTTCTTAAAGATAAAACATCCCTTTACCAAAAAATATACTCTTCACTAATAACACATACATTTATTTACCCATGTGAACAATATTCAATACCCTTTACAGAAATTAAAAATATATAGTCATTTTTATGTGAACTTTATCCACGGCCTTTGCTCCAGTGCGGGACATTGTTTCTGCTGTAGTTAGGGTGCGTGGTAATAATTCATTGTGCTTACAGAGCTATACAGGCAAAGAGGAATTGTTTCAGAGGAAAGTGGCTAGATAGGAAAAAGAAGTGTTCCCTGCTCTGTGGTTTTAAAGGACCAACTCCACAGTCATACCCTTGGATGTCTCTTCCCCTCTCTTTCCCTCTCTTCCTTAAAGCGTTTTTGAGGACTGTGTGTTTCAGTCTGTGTGCCGCCTCCCTCTACTGTGCAGCGTAGCCCCTTTTTGCCAGGCCCCTGGTGACCTCACCCTGCTGAATGAAATCACTGAGTAAACTGCATGAAGTCAAACCAACGTTCCACCAGAATTATTCAGCTCCATCAGAGATAGGAACCAGGGCAGCCATATTGGATCTAGTACAGAATGGGAGTGAGAGAGAGGTGGGTGGGATGGTTAAGGAGCTGTGGAGAGTAGGAAGTAGGAAATGGAATATAGAAAGAGAGTGAAAGAAAGCAAGAAAGAACAAAAGAAAGAAAGGAGAGCGGAGGAGAGAGCAAAACTGAAGAACAACACAAGATCCCAAAGTCCTTCATGCTCTGGCTACAAAAAAGGGATGAAAAAAGGGAAGATGATTTCTCCCACTGCTGGATGAGTATAGTGACCTCATCCCTACCCTGACTGATGAAGGGAGCAGGAAGAGGGAAGCAGCAGGAAAGACTATGTCACTGTATCCCAGTGTTTAGCTTCCTTAAGCGTAGTTATTCCTGAAACATCACTGTTTATTTCTATAGTAAAAAACTCCGTTGGCCTATCTGTCTGTTATATACTACCACTGCTGATTTCCAGTCTGTCTATCAGTGTAATTTGCCCTGCCTGACAACAAGATGGTTCTTCCTAAAATAAAGAGAAGACACTCATAGACATCAATTAGAGGCAATTACACTGATTCTGCTCATTCAGACTTGGAATGAGGTGTGTGTGCGTGCGTGTGTATAGAAGTGTGTATGTGCTCTAGATTCACTGAGTTTGATTCAGAGCTCCATGGCAGTGTTGTTGGGACCCACAGCGTGGAGGCAGAACAGTAGGGTCAACTTCTTGTCAGAGATGAAGCGCCATTAGCCAGCCTACCACTCCTTTGTTATGCTAAATGTTTGTCGCTTTATTCACAGAATGACCCCTTTTTACCCTTTTCAAAAAATAGACTTTATTTTATCATTTTATTGCTGCCTTTCTTGTCAGAAAAGGGGTCATTTGGTGATGTTTCATGGTGTGTGTGCGTGCGTGCGTGTGTATGTGTGTGTGTGTGTGTGTGTGTGAGAGAGAGAGAGAGAAGGAGGTGTTTAATGCCTGCATTCCCGAGTTGTGTGAAAGAGGTTAGCTTGCTTTGGGTCTGAATGTAATGAGGTGATCAATGACCCTGAAGAAGATTCTCACATTCACAACACACATAGAGGAACACACTCTATAGGGCTACTGCATTTGTATGTCAGACGTCCCTCTTGAAAAAGAAGAGTGATTGTTCTTCTTAACATGAGATCCTTATTTTGACGTCCATTGACTTCATTACCATTGATGCCAGAGACAGGCATAGAAAGTCTCTATGTATGTCTAGATGAGATATGCAGTGAATTGTGGCCGACTTCTGAATGGATAACAACACGTAGGACGAGACGTCAGACAGGTTGGTACTGAGGGACTGATCAGAGAGGTTAAACTCTTTGTGTTTTGCTACAGAAGAAAAAGGGTAAAGAAGGTCATTGCGCAACCTCTAAATGGACTGTGATGTTCTAGCATGGTATTGCGCTGTTGGACAAATTGTTCTGACTGATTTGAACTAATTGTGCTTACCTTCCCCTCTCCTTCTCTTTGAAGTGCAGAGGTAAGAAGGAGAAACAGGAGGAGTTTGCGGCAAACAGTAGTGACAGCGCAGCCTTTCTCCTTACTGGGAATTCACCAGCACGTCATAACGTATTGCTTTTCCAGTCTTACACTACTTGATATGGGTTTCCTGAGGGGATATGAATATGTATGTACATTTTCTGTGTGTATGGCTACGCATGTGTGTAAATCTGTGTTTATGTCTATGTGTGTACAGTCGTGTGTGTGTGTGTGCATGTGCGTGTGCGCGTGTGTGTGCGTGTCTGTAATGTGTGGTTTTTCTTATGTTCGCAAGCTATTCTTACAATTGTATGTACATTAAGATGACGTGTGTTTGTGTGTGTGTGTGTGTGTGTGTGTGTGTGTGTGTGTGTGTGTGTGTGCATTTGGTTGTGTGTATCGCCGTCTTGCATGTGTGTGTTTAGGGAGTCGGGGTTCACAAGGGCAATAGTGTCAGGAAAGTGTCCTCTTTGTGTGACGTGTTTCCCCCCTCTTCCCCAACCCGTCCCATTGTGAAAGGCGAAGGAGGCTGAGGGGAGCGACAGACAGTCAGGGGGAAGATGACATCATGCGGCATACAGCAGGCAGTGTTTGAAGTGCCAGTCCTGAAGGAACCACTTATAGCAATTAGGATATCCTTGAACAAGCGTTTGCGAAACATTGGCTGGTTTTTGGCATTTGCCTCCCGTTCCTGCCTACTAACTAGCAAGGTTTGATCTCTCATAATTATCTACCCACCGACTTCCCGGTCCTGACAGCTTTCTCCCTGGAGAGGCCTGGATGCCGCGGCTACTCACTGATTGCATCAAAGTGTCAGAAATTGCAACATCAAAAATAATAACTGATATTCCGGCAGCAGGCTCTTCTCTTTGAATATTTCCTTTAAAACGCTCTTTAATTTGTCTCGCACGGTGCCAGTGTGTGTGTGTGACTGCAAGGACTTAAAGCAAATAAAAGCAGAGGGGAAGTGCATTCATTATTGAACTCCTATTTACATATGGCAGACTATTCTGTCTGAACTGGCATGAAATAGACATGCTGTTTTATTCTGAGGGTTCTTTAACGTTCTTCAGAGCTCTTTTTCTTTTTAGAGTTTACACTCCATATCTCAGTCTCTATCTCAGTCTCTGTCACAGCCTCTGTCATAATCTCTATCTCAGTCTCTATCTCAGTCTCTATCACAGTCTCTATCTTAGTCTCTGTCTCAGTCTCTATCTCAGTCTCTATCACAGTCTCTATCTTAATCTCTGTCACAGTCTCTGTCATAGTCTCTGTCTCAGTCTCTATCTCAGTCTCTATCACAGTCTCTATCTTAATCTCTGTCACAGACTCTGTCATAGTCTCTGTCTCAGTCTCTATCTCAGTCTCTATCACAGTCTCTATCTTAATCTCTGTCACAGTCTCCATCTCAGTCTCTATCTCAGTCTCTGTCATAGTCTCTGTCACAGTCTGTCTCAGTCTCTATCTCAGTCTCTGTCATAGTCTCTGTCACAGTCTCTGTCACAATATCTATCTCAATCTCAGTCTCAGTCTCTGTCATAGTCTCTGTCTCAGTCTCTATCTCAGTCTCTGTCGCAGTTTTATCTCAGTCTGTCACAGTTTCTATCTCAGTCTGTCGCTGTTTCTATCTCAGTCTGTCACAGTCTCTGTCTCAGTCTCTGTTACAGACACATCTGTGGCCATGTGGACTTTCTTACAGCGTGTTGCCGTTGGAGTTTTGCGCCGGGTGCGTCATTTCAGTATGTCAGTGATGAAGGAACGGGTCAAAATCCAGTTCCACCAGTGATATTCTTTATAATCATAAAGGAGTTCTTTTCCATCTACTGTAAGCATAATTGCAATCCTTCCAGTGATTTATGCTAATCAAGTGCCAGTGCAATGGCAAAGGAATAGAAATCCTCTCAAGCTATTTGTCCAGACTGTCCACCTGAGATTGAGAGTTAGCAAGCTTTTACAGAGCAACATCCATATTTCAACAGCCATCTTGACCCTGGCCGCCCTTGGCCAGTTACGCAGTAATAACACATTTATAATACATAATCTTGTCCTTGTACTCCACATGTACATTTTTCCTATTCAATCGGTAAGGCCCTCTGTTTTAATTATGAAGAACTCAGAAGTATAATATGCACTGTCGTCCGTGTCTCAGTGTCTCACTAAAGACCACTGGCAGCAGAATGCATGTGTCTGGAATAAGGGTTAGCAGGAGGCTAGCTGAGCTAGCATTAAGCAATGAGCTTTGCCAAGAATGAATTGAAGTGGAGCGAACAGTTGTGTGTTTAAAGCAATGAATTGAGAGAGACAGTCAGTCAAGGGGTTTCGCTAAGGATGAAATTAAAATCCATGCCGTGGTGGGCGAATGAGCTGCTGCTAGTAGCTTTAGCGGGAAATAAATTAATACTGCAAGAGAGAGGAGGAAAGGAAAAGAGGCAGGTTTGGCTTTGCAATGACAAATGTTGATTTCCCCCGAGGTATTTAAAGTGATTTGACCCAGTCATTCTTTTAAATCACAGACAGGAGATGATAAATGTCTTACTAATGAGGCCTGTGTTTTATCTCACACTGTTTCTCTCCTGCTAGGTATGGCTCTTTCTCTGAGGCTGGTACTACATGGCCTGCTTCCTTCACAGGCTTCTAAAACGTATTGTTCTCAAGGCTAAATCCAAGCCATGCTGTTCTGAGAGAGCAGGGGAAAAGAAACACATTTGTGCAGGTATCCCTTTACATGTCTGTGAGAGATTGTTTTGGAAATTAAAATCAAACACGCAATCTCATTGTTCCGCAAATGCACGCCTTTGACGACCTCTACTCATCTGAAAAAAGAAGGCTTCTGAAATTCAACACTGTCAGCATTTGTAGACATTATAATAATCTTCCTATATAGTGCATATAGTGCATCCAAGGTCTGCCCCCCCCCCCCACCACACCCCAAAAGGTAAGCACTAAGCAGTTTGCCTATATACAAATGACAAAGAGCAGAACTCTCAGCGGGAGCTGTTGACAACAGAGCTCTCATTATCAGAAGCATGGAGGAGTGTGGCTGTGTGTCGCTGTGGAGAATGAGAGTCTTTTCAGGTGCAGATGTAGAGCATCATTGATAGGGGGTGTGCCGCCTTCCTCATTTACACCAGAGCTCTGATCAATCTGTGCTGACAGGGCAGGGGCTTTGTGTGTTACACAGTGGAAAAATGTCTGCCAGGAAGCTGAGGCACACACCTGAAAGGAAAGAGGAAGCGGAGAGGGAAAGAGGAGGCGGAAAGGAGCCCCACCCAGCCGCCAGGATTAGCCCCATTCCGCTTTGATGGATTAGCATGTAGGGAAATTGCTCGATTATTGATATGAAAGTGTTTGGGAGTCAAAGAGATGTGTGTGTGT
>JACXGI010004509.1:0-31090 GCA_016801175.1 Esox masquinongy | reverse complement strand
GAGCGCTCTCCCGAGACACATTGAGCTGCCCTTCATGAAATATTGTTCATCATCATATTAACAGGGCTGAATTTGGGGAGATAAGAAACATTTGAGAAAAGTAAGCAGAATGTCCAAGCAATATATTTCAATCCTCTTTCTCCTTCTCCTTATTCTTTCGTTAGGTGAGTGGATGAAAAATGTAGCAAGACCTTTATAAATGAAAAGACAGGAGCCCAGAAATGATGATGTAATCACCTGTCATTTATTTGCTTGATTTCTCAATCCTCTCTCTCCCTGGATCCTAGTCTCTGTCAATGGTCTCCTAGACTGACATATTCCATGTTTTGTCAGATGGCTACTCCATTAGAGGTGGGGTTTAGCGTTTGCATAGTTTTATATTATTATACAACATTCATTGAGAAATACTGAATCAAATCAAACAATATTTCTACTGGTAATTATATGTTATTGTTTATTGGCATGGTATGAGCGGGATAAACGTGAATTTGTTGTTTACCCACGTGAGGTGTAGGTGATTATTTATTATTGCTGCATTTGGTGCTGATACCAGGCAAACAAAAAGCAAAAGAGCACTTTTTTTGTTTTTCCTTGTAATTAGTACAGCCAGGCACAGAACACCACATGGGCATAATCCACATTGGTTTTCAAACGCATTTTTTTTACAACGTGTCTTTTCGTCTTATGAAAATTATTAATGTATTCTCCGATCGCTTTTTTTTTAGTTGGGTGGTATCTACGTTTGCTATGAGTTCTAGAACATATTTTAAACAATCAACTGCAACAATCCCAGGACAGCAGTGATGTCCCAACTCTTTGGTAATGCACATCGCAGGATCAAGATCCACCAGCAATATTACAACAAATTAGAAAATCAATAGATAAAAGCACACACGCATGGACACACACAGAGACACAGTGGTGGGTGTAGGGGGAATCCTCTGGCTGCCAGAGAGGGATGTTTTCACAGGGCCAGATAACATCTGCTCCTACTTGGTACCTGGCCCTATAAGGAACCACAGAGCACAGAACAGCAGAGGTAATCCATGAAGTGGAATGGAGATTTACTTTAAGGTGTTACTATAGTTTATCGCCTCTGCTGACACTTGAACAATATGGGGTTCCCATAAAAAGGTTCCGAAATGAAGGTGAAATCTCTATCAATGCTCCTATTTCATCCTGCTGGAAAGAAAAAGTGACATTACACAACAGTTTATAGGAGTCGTTCACCATTTTAAAAATGAGGCCTTTTATCAGATGAACATGTGTATACCATTTTTGGAAAACAATCCTTTTACACTTCCAGTAATTCTGCCAAAGGTAGTTAGTATTTGATTCTAAGACCACCTCGAACATCCATCATATTGGACACAGATACATGAAGATACTAAGTTAATCTTACTCTGAGTTTGTGGATTAAGGGGCTCATTGCTGATATTCTGAACTATCCCTTTAAGTCCAAATGAGTCAGTATGAATATATGCTATCTAGCCAGAGTACAGGGGGAATGTTGAATTTACATTTAACTTCGTTACCACTTTCAGACATCAGCTAGGAGCATAAATACATCCTACTACATCCTCTATTACCTTGACTCCCTTCTAGAATGGCCTTTACAAGCATTGAGATCATACTCATACTCACCCTTTCGGTATACAGGGAACATATGTTCAGAGGTAGCACTAACATCTGAGTTGAAATATGAGGTCAGGTCAAGGCAGCAGTGTCCCACAACTATCAGGTGCAACGACAGCACCCCCGAAGACCCAGCAAAAGAAGAGTGGAAGAGGAGATTTGTGAGGCCCGTGGATTAGGTTGGTGATTACCGTGGTTCTGATCACAGGAAGTGCGGACCCTGTCTGTTAAATGTCATCCGTGACCGCTTGTACAAGATGAGGCTCATAGCTCTGTCTCTCACGGTCCGGGCCCATTACTCCAGTCAGACAGAGGCCCCTCTCTTAGAGGAGAAGTCCCCAGCCCTTCCATAATGAAAACAGTGTGTGTAGCAGTCTGAACTCCGCAGCTCCGGTGACAAACATGGGTAACGCAAAAGGCGTGTGTTTTACAATTTCCCTCCCTGGTAAAGGTCCGGTCGTAAACTGAGAATTTACGCCCTTCATTAGAGGTAATACAATACACATAACTCTAACGTACAACAATTGGGATAGCCATAAAGTAACCGTTTTCTACCTTCTCAAATCTGCTGACTTCTCGGTGACCCTGGCAGAGCCAGTGTTTAGGGCAGCCTAGATTTATAACAGCTGACTGTAAAGGCTGATAGGCCTCTGCCTTTTCAAGGAATTAAAAATGCCAAAATGTAAAATGACTTAAATATTTATTCTATGTACCCCTGTCAGAGATATTAGTCTCCGAAGTGTTATTTACGACTTGGAACTTAAGATTTTTGTTTGAGGAGATTTCAGTTTGATTGATGGCTAAGCTCAACTTTATAGCCTGCTAGAAAGGTAAGGATCTCTGGTGTACTGGCATGTTTTCTCTAGTTTCTTAGCGTAAGTCTCACCGAATCCATCTATTAGACTGAAATATGAAGTAGAAAGAAACACTCAAGGAAAGATTCTAATAGCGCATCTCATGAGGGTGTACCACAATACATTAGCTTCTGGGTATTAAGAGCAAACATAACTGCTATGTACACTCCAACCTCCCAGAGATTAGTCGGCAGCTGACTTTAATCCTAACTCAGGACATTTAGACAGAGCATTTTAATAGGCACAAGTCAACATAATAATGAATGGAAACCATGAAGTTACGTGCCCTTTTACAGTCTGTTCATGACCTGTAAAACATGACCCAGTCAACTGGTCAGTCACCCGATTGTCATCCAGCCCCAGTGGAGAAACCTGGTGAGGAGACCCTTGATGAGATGAGAAGAAACAGATTGACTCTTTGGGTTGGTTTGAGGAGTTGGAATGAAAAACAAATGTCAAGGTGGGTGACAGAGAGCGTCTGTGTCTTATCAGTGAAGCCAGAGTGAGTGATGGCTGTTATCTGGCCCCTTGCTCCATGGCCGTTCATTATCCCAGGAAGACAGGGCCGTGCTGGGAAGAGGAGAGGGCTGGAAGCCCCTGCCATGATCCATCACTCTGGAGGTCCCTCTACTCTTCCCTTCTTATCTGACCGCTACATGGATAACCACAGGCCTGATTTGTTTACCCACGCCATGCCATTTGAATGAGGAGCCGTTGCAGAAACCAATTCCTTCACTCTCTTTATCTGGAGAGCATGTTGTGTGTAGGAGTTGGATGGAGTGTGTTAGACCATCCTACAGAGGCCTCCGCACACACACACACACACACACACACACACAACACATACTAAAATGTACCCAACCCACACACACAATCTCCGCTTCTCTACTTGTCTTCCACTTCAGTGAAATGAGTGGAGGATGAAAGGCGAGGAGAAATAAAGAAGGGACAGCATGGCGAGTCTCCCTGTTTCCTCAGGGACAGAGGTTTGTGTGTGGCCTGCATCCTTTTCCTGGTGAATTGAATTGCATTAAGTCCTGTTATCATGTTTCCTCATGGTTATCTCTGGGCCTGTGTGTAGACGGTGTATACAAGAACCAAGACCGAATATAATACAAAGCAATACACTACTCCATTGCTGGTCAGTGTGTATTCTTTGGAGGTTATCTAAATTCCAGCAACTCAAATGCAGAATAGAGAGCATTTGGTTAAAAAAAGTCATGTTATTGAAAGGAAAACCTCAAAAAGACTGCAAAAAAAGAAAAGAAAGACGGCATTTTTTTTCTTGTTTCATTTCCTATCTCCATCTTTGTTGGGGCTATTTCTGTTGGTCCCTAACAGGGCGCTGTGCGGTGTGTGTTTCCATTTCAAACAAGGCTCTCGTGTCCATCAAAGCACCAGGGTTCTCTCCCAAAATACATACCTGCCGCAGGGGCTTGGGGTGGAGGAAGGGATTGAGGTCTGAAGGGAGGGAGGGAAGGCAGGGGAGTTGGGGGAGATGTGTTTAGGGCTACCAACTAACCGCCTGTTCCCTTGAGTCTCAGTAGCAGGGAGGTTTTCTGCTGAGATCCTGCTCAGCTCTCACCGAAGCTGAAATAACAAGAGTTTGTTTGAAACCACAAAAGAGGGAAGGGGGTACTGTAGAAGACAGTGGGGGCCGAGGCCACCGTCCTTAAGTGTGACAGTAAATCCCAGAGAAGCCCCCCCCCCCAAACACACACACGGTGACATGGCGTGTACCCTGCTCCCCACTCCAATTTCTGCTGGTGGAGGAGCCAGCTAAGCAGAACATGATGAAGGATGCTAATTGCAAAACTGAACCTCCAAACTCTGCTGAGTGGGCGGCCGTCGAAAGGCGTCGGGTGGGAATTGCAGAGCACTTGGATCGGGGGGGGGGGGATGTTGAGGAGGGAGGATGGATGGGGGAGAGAGTGGAATGCAAACACAAAATCCTGTGTCCTCATTAAGAAGTTTTGATAAGACCTTGGAGCTCAGTGTTGCATGCCAGCCTGTACCATCGCCAGGGAGCGGTCTCAGCAGAGATGCCATTCTGGAAGATGAAGAGACCTCTGCTGGTGAGATTTCCTGTAAGCCCCCCATCCCAGGAAGATAAATTGGTTGGAGGAAACCTCTGGGTTTCAGCGTGGTGGTACAACAATAATAGATTATCATTACAGGAACATCAATGCCCTTTTCTTTTTCCACTATGACCTTGAGTCTTTTCTTCCCTATAACGGATCACTTATATAGGACCCGCTGGCCTGTCTACATGTTCCTGTTATTCGAAAGGCTTCATGGTCTCTCTGGTGAGTCTGTGCATGTCTCAGATAAGAGCATGGAGCCCAACCCAAGGGTAAGTTCTGATGACATTTTAAGGGGATACAATCTGTGGCCTTTTGAGTTTGATGACTTGCTAGAATATCTGGAATAGACTTTTCAACCTTAGTGTCCAACACTTTTCCCCAACTTTGCATCCTATCTGCTAGTGCACCACATCCATATACCGCCATGCACACCCATGTCTGGCTGCTAATCCTGAATTCAGCCTGTGGTGTTAGGGTTACAGTGGCTGCTAGTCCTGACTTCAGCCTGTGGTGTTAGGGTTACAGTGGCTGCTAGTCCTGACTTCAGCCTGTGGTGTTAGGATGACAGTGGTTGCTAGTCCTGACTTCAGCCTGTGGTGTTGGGATTACAGTGGCTGCTAGTCCTGACTTCAGCCTGTGATGTTGGGATTGCAGTGGCTGCTAGTCCTGACTTTAAGCCTGTGGTTTTTTGGGAGTAGAAACACTAGTCATTCTATTTTGGTATGGTAAAGCCATCGCCTAGCTACTAGCATAGATCCAAAGCTTGGCGCATACCAGAACACTGTCGGCTGTTTCTCGTATTTGTCTGGTGCCTGTAAAGATAAATTAAACACACCCACGCACGCACACACGCACAAACACTACTCACGTACATGTCCAGCCTGACGTTGGTGAGCGCTCTAAATCATTCTTTATAACAGTGTCACCAGAAATAATGAAAAAATGATATGTTACCATAACTCATGTGGTTTGTATTAGAGAGAATCTCACTAATGCAAAAGCTTAGCACAGCCAAATGGCAATTTATAGCAATGTGTCTGTGATTAATTTCTTCTGTAAAAGGAGCATTTATAAATGGGAGTGATCCTCCTACACTTAATAGCATTTCATTAATCACCGGCTGGGCCCAGTTGCTACCAAAATAATGACAATTTAATAACACTCCAAATACTGCGCAACCAGATTACCTAGTATTTCTAAATGTCAATGGTCTAGGCCATAATCCACAGTGACAGGGAAACATGTGCTTGGCCTAACAGTGTCTGCTCCCATGTAACGCAACAAATGCCCCGTCCCCATAGTGAGCAGGCTATGAATAACTGTGATAATCACCCAGCAATGGATTCATTTCTCAGTGTATGGAGAGGGCTAATGTTGGGGTGATTAGGCTGCCTGGCTGGTGTGCCTGCCTCAATGTCTTGTATTCTGTTCTGGGTTCAGTTTCCAGGAGGGAAGGGAGGTGCATATATTTTGAGAACCATTGTTTTGATCCACTTCATCACTGTTTGACAGACGACGCCGTGCCCTTCGTGGGAATGCAACTACAATATAAAATAACTTACCTTTCTACCTAATGTGTTGTAATGGACCTTCATGTTTTGGGTGTTTGGGCGTTTTTTCACATTGAAGATTAACAAGGGGCACTGTGACCAATTATGTTATTTTAATTAACATAATTTGTAAAGAACAAGGAACATTACATACGACCCTTATAGTTTCAATTAACATTGTATATGTACCTTACTGCATCAATTAATATTATATATGTCTCTTATAGTTTCAATTAACAATATATCTGTACCTTACTGTATCAATTAACATAACATACTTTCCGTACAGTTTCAACTAACATTATATACATAACTTACTTTATCAATTTACATAACATATGTTCCGTATAGTTTCAATTAACATTATATACGTACTTTACTGTATGAATTAACATAACATACGTTCTGTATAGCTCCAATTAACATTATATACATACCTTACTGTACCAATTAAAATTAGATATGTTCCATATAGTTTCAATTAATAATATATACATGCCTTACTGTATCAATTAACATAACATACATTCCGTATAGTTTCAATTAACATTATATATGTACCTTACTGTATCAATTAACATAACATACATTCCGTATAGTTTCAATTAACATTATATATGTACCTTACTGTATCAATTAACATTATATACGTACTTTACTGTATCAATTAAAATTAAATATGTTCCTTATAGTTTCAAATAACATTGTATACATATCTTACCGTATCAATTAACATAATAAACGTCCCTTATAGTTTCAATTAACATTATATACATAATTTACTGTATCAGTTTACATAACATATGTCCCGTATAGTTTCCATTAACATTATATACATACCTTACTGTATCAATTAACATAACATACGTCCCGTATAGTTTCAATTAACATTATATACATACCTTACCGTATCAATCAACATAAGATACGGTCTGTATAGTTTCAATTAACATTATATAAATACCTTACTGTATCAATTAAAATTAAATAAGTCCCTCATAGTTTCAATTAACATTATATACGTACCTTACTCTATCAATTAACATAACATACGTCACATATAGTTTCAATTTACATAGTATACATAGCTTACTGTATCAATTAAAATTATATACATCCCTTATAGTTTCAGTTAACATTATATATGTACCTTACCGTATCAACTGAAATTACATACGCCCCTTATAGTTTCAATTAACATTATAAATGTACCTTACTGTATGAATTAAACTTACATATATCCCTTATAGTTTCAACTTAGATGACGCTCTTGAAAGATGTAACCAAACCATATTACAATCTTGAATAAAACAACAATTCACAAGCATATTGTAACAATTTAAAAGTTCATTTTCTCGCTAAATTAACTGTAGCTGTCAAACAATTAAAAAATTATGAATTGTGATTAATCACATGATTTTCTGTAATTAAAGGAATAATTCAGCATTTAGTTCATTTGCAAAATACCCAAAGTCAAACAAATTGAAAGATACTTTTTGTTCCTGCATGCATGATGTTGTAAGTTGATTGGTACATTGACCAGAGCAACCTAGAGTATATGAAGCAGTTGGTCAATCTGGATTCTGTATTATGATGCATTTATATGTCACTTCAACAGTTAAGGACAGCCACGTTAGCTTTCCTATTCATATTGCATGTGAAATATACAAAACTATGAAACAATTATTAGAATTAAAACATCATCAGAATTCAGATATTTGGCCAAACTCTCTTTAAGTTTCTCTTGGATTGAATATAGCAAAAAAAAATCTGTTATTAAGTTAAACATGTATCACTGGTGAACCTCTTTCTTCAATGGCTACAATACCAATGTACATGTTTCAACAAGTGTTTGTGTGTGTGTGTGTTTGTGTGTGTGTGTCATTGACTTCAACTAGACAAAATAGTTTGGCTTGATGAAAGTTGTTCACACACAGACAGAGACACATCCCTCCAAGTCTTGAGATGCCAAGGTAGAATCCAGTTCCTGTCCATTTCCTTAACAGCTTGATAGCTTTGCCCATTGTCAGCTATGACAATAGAGTAAGACCTCCTCTTATATATCCATGTGTCTAAAATGTGATCAGTATGTCCACGTTTACTACCCAGTGTACAGAAACTTATAGATGTTTAACCACACATACTTTGCCTTGGATAAGCAAGACTAGAAGGGATGGAAACTGCTGAGATGCCCATAAATGAAGCACTCAGTCCTTTCTTGTTACATCCATCAAAACACTTTTTTTTATGCCTTTTGAAATCAAAGTTTCTATTTCAATTATCAAAGCATTCAACCCATTGATTACTATAACAGCGCCAGGAGTTTTACATTTGGGATCAAGTGTTTTGTTGACTTTTCTAAACGCTAAAAGATGAATACATTAACCTGCATTGCTCTCTCTTTTTAGCACTAGAAAGGCCAAGTGATTAATTTTTACTTATACTTAACGTAGAAAAAACTGTCAAAATGCATTGTGAATAACTATTTACAGGAATAGCCATTGTTTCACATGACTGTGTGGTAATAGTGGCCTACATTAGCATTAAGTAATGAAAATGCTAATGTGTTATTTAAAATAATGTTTGTTTTTGTTTTTTAATGATAACCAACAAATAAAATATACAATGCCCTCCAGAATTATTGGATCATTTTGGTAAAGTTAAGCAGCAAATGGAATGAAAGTACGACATTGTTGTTTATCAGCTTGATATTACAATTGAACTATGAGAGACATCAATCCCTTAATTTTGCTAAAATGTAATCAATCCACAAATATTTTCTTTAACATTTGTGCCATGATTATTGACACCCATAGAATTTCGAAATAAAAAATCCTGTTATTTTTGTACAGACCCATTTCCACAAAAGTTGGGGCACTGTGTAAAATGTAAAGAAAAACAGAATGCAATGATCATTTAAAACCTATAGTCAGTAGAAAAGAGTACCAAGACAAACTGAGAAATTTGATTGTTTCTTGGAAAATACATGTTCACTTTGAATTTGATGCCAGCAACACATTTTAAAAAAGCTGGGACAGAGTCTTTTTTGGCACCAAAATACTGGAAAAGTTGTGTAATGTTAAAAAACTAAACCTGGTGGAATATCACACAACTAATTAGGTCAATTGGCAAAAGGTCAGTAACATGATTGGGTATATTGCAAAGACTTTGGGGATCTCATCATCTACGGAAAATTATATAATTAAAAGATTCAGAGAATCTGGAGTAATCTCTGTATGCAAAGGACAAGGGTGAAAACTAATATTGGATGGCCATGATCTTCTGGCCCTCAGGTGGCACTGCATTAAAACAGAATCAATTCTGTAGTGGACATCACTGCATGGGCTCAGGAACACTTCCAAAAACAATTGTCTGTGAACAGTACGTCGCTGCATCCATAAATGCAAGTTAAAACTCTACCATGCAAAAAAGAAACCATACATAAACAATATCCATCAACACCAGCGCCTACTCAGGGCCTACGCTCATTTTAGATGGACTGAAGCGAAGTGGAAAACTGTCCTGTGTTCTGATGAATCAAAATGTTTGATTATTTTCAAGAATCATGGACGCCACGTCCTCCGGACTAAAAAGGAAAGAGGCCATCCTGCTAATTATCAGTGCACAGTTCAAAGGCCAGCATCCGTGATTGTATTGGGGTGCATTAGTGCATACTGAGTGAGTGAGTAAGTGAGTGAGTAACTGACTGACTACCCTTGTTAAATAGCGTAGTGGTTAGAGACACGGACTGCCATTTGGGCAACCAGTGTTTGATCCTCGCCACAGAGAGAACAAAGTATGCATTAGGATTTGTTCAGGATAGACAACAACTTCAGTATCTACATTATAGTAAGCCTAAAATAAAACTGTTTACAGTTAAATTGCCACTATATCTGGTGGATTTTTAAAGTACACATCCGTGAATGTTTTTTGGGGTAATATAGACCACAACCCCTTGCGCAGTAAAAGAGGAGGGGTTTCCACGATTCTCTCGTCTTTTCACTTGACAAAAAAGTCAGTTATCGTCACCTATATTGATAGTTATTGTATCAATGTCATTCAAGAATGAAAGAAAAAACGAGCATTGTTGTACCATGAAATGCAATAGCTTTGGCAGTGTAAAGTACATCTTTATTCTCACTAGCAATTGTTCAAGACTATTCCAAGTAATAAGTAGATACTAGTAGGCGTATTCCTGGCTAATTAAAGCCATACAGTTCATAAATATTATTTGTGGTGGAAGTCAACTTAATAAGGGACATTATACAGTTTAACACAATGATTAATGGTGTCTAGGCTAAATATTCAAACTTGGGGTGATGTTAATGTGTGACAAAATGATCTAATGTCTTACTTACGAGACGCAATTTTCTGACGATGTAGCATGTCCCTATCGGTCCCTATACTGGCATACTAGATTACTATATGCAAAACGGTATGTACTTCACTATCATCCGCGAAGTACATACTTGTAGTATATAGTAAGTAGTGTGCAATTTGAGATTCAGACAATGCTTTCGATTTCCTCGTAGTTCACATAGCATAGTGGTTAGCTATTCAACTGTTATTGTATGGACGACCATCTACAGTAATCTTTGTACCAGGGTACACTTTAGTTCCGGTAATAAACGTTCTGTTGCCCATGTTATTTCAGCAAAAACGTAATGGCAGGGGTAAAAGATACATTTGGATACGATACAGAGCTGAACTGGGTACAAGCAGGCCGTGTGGTCTTGTGGGAACATCCCTGACCTTCAATATTTTGACCCCCGTTCAATTCCCCTCTCAGACGTTGTAATTTTTGTCTCTCAGAAATATTTATTCACTCTGTACTTTTCAGCCGTCACACAACAATATACCCACTTTGTTATACCATGAATCTCATATATTTAAAAGAATAATTGTATTACATGACACTTTAAATGGTTATAGTTTTCTAAAGAAACATACCAGCCATGGAGTGGTTGGAGTCATTGTTTTCATTATAGGTACTGTATAGCTATTAGCTAGCCATCTATAGTAATCTTTGTACAAGAGTACACTTTAGTTCCATTAATAAATGTTCTGTTGTTCATGTTATTTCAGCAAAAATGTAATGGCTGAGGTAAAAATTGCATTCCTGCTGTTTAAATAGCGTAAAGGTTAAAGACACAGTCTGCCACATAGAAGACTGTGGATCTAAACCAGCCAGGGACAACAACATTCATCCCTTCTAATCGCGGGCAGGCTGAACTAGGCTTGTCTGTTTTTTTTGGGGGGTTGAAATATGTTGCTGGCATCAAATTCAAAATGGGCATGTATTTTTCCAAAAACAATAACATTTCTTAGCTTCAACATTTCATGTTGTCTTTGTACTATTTTCAATTATATATAGGGATTACATTATTTGCACATCATTGCATTCTGTTTTTATTTGCATTTTACGCAGTGTCACAACATTTTTGATAACTTGGGTGGTAAGATGAATAGAGTCATTAGGAACTCTTAAGTGGTCATATGTAACCTCCATGCTGACCAGTTATATGGATGTCTTGCCAAAAGAAAGCCTCTGCATACATTTTATGCGTATTATCAACGGCATTAGCAATAATAAATAATTAATCTTCACATATAAATCAAATGATTAAGTGTTTCTGATTAGCCTGGAAAAAAATCATCTTCTCCTGTAGGATTTTCTTTGAAATGTGTTGGTTGCATACTAAAGAGATGAACAATTGTCCTCAAGGAGAAAACACTAGGTCAATATGGATTTTATTGTTGAAAGGTCCAGATAAGGAGATGATATTTAAGAATTTGAAAGGCATTACCTATATCATAGAACACTGCAAAAACCATCGTTAAGTTATTGAGGCAAGATGGTACCACTTTTCAAAGATCAGGACGTCCCTCCAAAATACTTGACAGAGTATGGAGAACACTCATTAGGAAGGCTTTCAAATAGCCAATAACAAACTTAAAGGAGCTTTAGGAAATTCTGGGCATTCCCGGTTCCTACCAGAATTACAACTATTGTGCATATTGTCCACAAATCTGAACTGTGGGGTAGGGTGGCAAGATGGAAGCAATTTCTCAGATAAAATCATTATCACCCAAGACACATTGAATCTTCCATAACCATGTGGTGGGGAAATGTGTTATGGTCTGATGAGACCAAGGTGAAACTTTTGGTCTGAATTTTGGGCAAAGCCAACACGACTTACGCAGTACCTAATGTTAAGCATGGTGGTGGCAGCGTCATGCTATGGGTCTCTATGTCTTTAGAAAGGACAGGAGCTCTGGTCAGGATGGAAACAATGAATATCTTCAAATATTAAGACATTTTGGCACAAAACCTACTGCACTCTTCCAGAAAGCCATTGAAAAGGAATCATACGTTTAATGTTAAAACGTAATTACATCTTTCAACATGGCAATGGTTCGAAGCACAAAGCCTCATCAACAAAGCAATTGAAAAATCAAATCTATGTCTTGGAAAGACCATCCACACTGAGAAATGTAAATGTATTAAATCTTGCCTTTAGCTGTATTGAGGATCTCAATTGGTACCAGACTGTCTATATAGTTGTTCCAGATGAATACGATGTCAAGAACAAAAATATTATTAACATAATTTTATCCTATATACATTTTATTTTTCCCGACTCAAACTAACATAAAAAAGTATTGCAATCATACAGGATTATTTCAGAGTTCTACATACCAATCTTACTAAAAAACTACATCATAGAAGCTAGCTACTATTTTGCTGAATTCTGACTCTAGATGCACCTCATAAATAGCTTGATAGCTACAGTATCTTCTAGGCTTACATTATATCTATGGATCTTCATCTTTAGCTCAGAGCCGCCATGATGAGGAGAAAAACACCTTTAAATGACATTTCTTAAAGCCACGATGACAATGTTAGATTTTACGACGGTGCGATTTCTGATTTTTTTTTTTAATAAAACTGTAATTAGTCAAGAAAAGAATTGAGAACCCTTGCCTACCTGTTGAGAATGTCCCTAACTTTCGTCACTGAGAACAGTTTGTTTTGTGTAAGGTCATCAGTACAGTCTCCATCATGTCAGAGTGAGCACAGCACGGTGGCTGTCTGTCAGGCCCATGACAAACTACTTCCCTGCATTGTCACAATGACTCAAATAATGAGATCCCTTACATTATGAAAGTGACTTCTGCTGCCCAAAACAATAAGCCACACTGTAACGAAAATAGATTAGATTATGGAAAGGGATAACTCCCATCCTAAGGGGAAAAGGAGATGCTGTAATTTTGTATATTTCTTTGTTTAGATTTTTCACTGTCTCTGTAATGTAGCATGCTGTAGTATCACTACCCTCCTGCGGAACCTTCACAATGCAATATGTTTGCACATTGTGCAACCAATTGCATATTAAATATGAGTTATGATCTGTACGGCAGAATAAATAAAAAATGAACTTGTGAACTTGATCTGTTTTTCAGGGCGGTCCTTCCTGGGTTTGATTGGTAGCTTGGTGGGAGAGAGGAAGGAGGTGGAGGGACACAGCACAGTCGGGATGAGAAAGGAGAAGAGAGGAGTGGAAGGTAGTGGCTGGACATGGAAAAAGGTCACAGTGAAATCAAAACTGATTCTCTGTGCTGTCTGAAAAATATACACCCCAATAATACGAATATTTTCATATGACCTTCCCCTTGCACAGGGCTCTCACTGCTCAAAACAAAGAACTAACTATTAATGATAACGACAAATAACCATATAACTGGTGCAAATTGACATTGGCCTCATTTGGAGTTTGTGGGGTTGGACAATGGTTGCTCTTCCATGTTGCGCTCTAGCGACTCCTTGTGGTAGGTCGGGCGTCTGCAACCTCAATCATACTTGATGGCAGGTGAGTAGTGTGAAGGTGCTGGTGAGTAATTATTGGTTGAGTGAACAGTGGGTTACGAAGCAGAAACAGTTGGCCAGATGTGCATTAGAGGAAATCTATACATTTTTGACTTTCCAGAGCCTGCCATCGTTCGTCGTATTACAATTCAGTCAAACCCAGCTGCAAACAATGTTAATTTTAATCACATCCAATATGATTGAAAAACCTCCACCAACATGTTTCTGTGCCGTTGCAGCACAAAAAAATACAGCCTGCTGTTGTGCCTTTCTATTTTAATAAACTGTCGTGAGTAGACCCACAACTCATCCAAATGGAATGAATGGAACAAAACATTCAAATAACCTAGCTTATTGGGCCATTATTCAAATAACATTCTCACTGCAGTTTACACTTATAGAAGAACTGGACTCAATTATACACCCTTTAACACGATAATACAATTATAGAATAGCAGATTATTTGCTGTACAATGAAAATAAATATCTCTTAATAATGGCAAAATTGCATGTAAAATGTCTCTTTGCCGCTGGACATTTTTTTTTAATTATTGGGAATCTGACAAGAATCTGCAAAAATGTTCGCTCTGCTCTATTGCACAATGAATAAAAAAAAAGAAAACATTTAGGGCCACCAAATGTAGGGCTCAGTCATTTTTGCACTGTCTCTTAGCCATGGAAACTGTCTATTTAGGGTTTCAAAATCCAGGTCACAGAGACAGTAGGGTACATTATAATCTAGGCATTGGTGGGGCAGCGTTAGGGGTTGAAACAGTTATGGGTTCTAGTGGAGTTGAAACCAACAGATCCAGCATCTTCAGACATAAGCTTTCTGAGAGGAATGCATCTCTTTTCTCTTTCCGATGTACTGACATCCTGCATGAAGCTTCAAAGTGGACCTCTACAACTACTACCATGGATGGATGAATGAATGAAACCAAACCTGAAAATGATACTGTATATTGGGAGTTGAAACATGCATTGTTAGGACACATCAAACACCTGAAAAAAGACAGGTTGGATTATTGTTGATGATTCCATGTTATATCTGGTGGAACTAGATTGAAGTAAATGTGTGAAGAGTTCAGTGTAGGACTAACTACCTCTTCTTTACTGCATGGTTCTTCACTACTGTTTCCCTACTTCTAGGTTGGCTGACAAACACAAGCACACCCACACACACACTCACACCCACACACACACACACACACACACACGTACACACTATCAAACAATCACACACAATCACACTCTCAGTTTCCACACCACCTTCTGACACTGGTGTAAATAAAGCAACCTTTAAAAAGCCACAACCAAACCCTCCACACCCACTGTTGTTCCAGCCCACTCTCTTAACATCCCACGCTTGGTAAGTTTGCTTGCATAAGACAGATTGTAGGGCCTTACTATGGTTGTAGGGAACCCAGTGAACTACATCCCAGGCTAGATTACTTTGTGTGACATTAAAGGGCCACTCTAAAAAGGTACAATGGTGTGGTAAATAGCCGGCATAATGTAAAGTGTTTAACAGAATTGGCTCTCATTTTCACTTTCACGGCTGGTTTAAGGCACTCAGACAGCTGAGGGGAGCTCTTTTCACATGTTAATCATTGATGGGGATTGTTTTAAAGACCCAAAACATTGTGTAAGGCAAGAGGAAAGAGCAGACTAAGCAGACACCATGATCTTAACAAAATATGATGTTCTGGTCATCCGACGGCACAAGGTATCTGAACGTGGCTTTGGTGGAGAGTTTACAAATGCTGACTTTCTGTTATTTTTGTATATACGCGCAGAACAATTATGTGGCATGTTTATTTTGGTAACTAACATGTGTTTGTGTGGGCTAGAAGAAGCTGGAAGACACCACATCTGTTGCCTCCCATTTTGCCCCATGTGACAGGACATGCAATCATAGTCCGGGGTCTGTGTTTCCCACTCTCTTTTCTTCTGTTTTTTTTTACATTGAATATATAAATAACATTTAAATAACATTTAAAAAGTTGCCCAGTCTGACCATTATGGAACATTTGCTGCCAACTACCCAGAAAATGTGTTTATGGCCTCTTTCTCCAGTATGGTTATCACCAGTGTGAAGCGACCAGCTTGGCTGCCTCGCTGACAGAGATGTATACAGGTTTCGTGTGTGTGTGTGTGTGTGTGTGTGTGTGTGTGTGTGTGTGTGTGTGTGTGTGTCAGCTTTATTTCCTACTCCAGGGAGAAAGTGGTTCAAAGTCCCTATATACCCATAAGGTTTGGTTAGCGTTTCAATGCCTAGTGCTAATTACGAATCATTCTCCCAGCTAACCCTCGATGATGGGTGGAAATGTGAGGGAAATGTGGGGGAGAGAAGGTATTTGTGGCCTGCTGGATCGAAACGGAGACAGATTGCACCAGCAAGGTGTTGATAATGCTGTAAGATTAATGCCTCAGCCACGCATAATCGCCCTTATCCCCAGTTCTCCCTGAGCAGATAGACTTGTTCAACTTCCCTGACTGGTGCCCACTGCAAGATGGATGGCACACGTGGCACTGCTGTCAGAGTAGATACACACATGTACACATGCACGCGTGCCTAGCATATGTACATGTAGGAAAGCAAGCACCCGCACACAACACACACGTGCGCACACACATGCAAAAGCACATTAAGACAAAGGGCCCAGTAGGCTTTGCAGAGACCAGAATCTTGGGAGTCAGTGTTGGCATCCGGATCGCACACACATATGCAGACTCACACAGCGAACACAGCTTCCATTGAAAGTACATTTGGTCCTGCCATCTCTCCTGCCATCTTTTCCATTCAACTCCTTTCTGTTGTAGATCTCTCTGCTCTTCTTTGCTCCATTCCCCACTTTGTTTTCCTAATTCACTATGGTCTGGCTTTCTGACATGCGTGCAAATTACAGGATGGCGGGCTGTCACTTGGCAGATTCATGTGGTCCCAAAAGGGGTAAGGGGGGTGTGGAAGCTGGGAGGTGCTGTCGTGGGGGATTCAGGCTGTGAGGAGGACGTTAGCCCTAGCTGCCCTGTCTTAACATTGTTAACGTGAGCCAGCCTGATTGACACACACTGCTGCTGCTTTGAAAGGCCGGGGCCCTGTCTTTCTGTCTCTCTTCTCTGTGTGATATAGGGTTCTTAGAGGGCCTTTCCCCCACCCCCTCCATCTCTCCTTTGTGTCTCTCCCTCCATGTTGTTCTTCCCCTCTCCCCCTCTCACTACATTTGCATCAGCGGCCCATGCAGAGTTGAGATGGAGGGGATAGGGAAAAGAGGAGGCCCCCTTGGTTTTGTCATCGTTCAAGGCAGAGTGGATATCTCTGGCCTCCTGGCCCTCGCCTTCCATACCCATCTGGTCCATCCCTCCGGAGCCCCTCTAGCCCAAGTCCAGACCTGAGGACAGAGAAGGGGCCTGGGGAGGAGCTGAGTGAACTCAGCATGGAGCTGTTATTCTAACTGGTAGTGCACAAGCCAGGGGGCCTCCTCGCTGTGTCTGGGCTCCTCCAGTTGATCCCCAAAAAGGATGTCTCACTTCAAGGGAACAGGACGTTTGTGTAGCGGATGGGATTTCTGGGTAAATAAGTCCACTGTGACAGTGTCTGTCTCTGACCTGTACTAGTCTCAGCGATAATGTATGTATGGAGTCAAAGAGGGAGAATGAGTGAGAGTGAATGAAAGGCGGGTGTTACCAACTTGTTTGTGTGACTTGAAAATGACAGCGATTTCACACAATATGCATCAAATGAGGGACCTCGGCATCAGTGCTGAATATATTCCTCTCTAGTACTGTTTTTCTTACTCTCAATCATAACCACTCTTTCATATTTATCCGACAGGTTGTCCTTGATTTCGGTTACCTCAGAACTACATTTTTGCGTAGATTGTGAGATCGATTAAGTTCTGGGTTCCTGTGTGTTAGCAGATGTGTGATAAATCTCCACCCTCTCTCTTTAAGAATTGCCTGAATGTCCATGGGTCACGTCTTCCAACCCCGTTCCAAATACGAAAGATGCAGACACCTGCAAATTCGGGATTTGTCCAAGACACCGGAACTGATGCTGCTCGTTACCTCACGCAAACCGTTGTTCTAACCCTAACCTTGACAGATCTACAGGACCATTCATGTTTAAGTAGTCTGTCTACCAGAGATTAGGCTTCCCTTGATATATGCTGTAATTAAATGCATACAATAAACAAAACACATCTATTTTCCCTCTCGACAATACCTCCCACCGTTGGTCCTGGTTGGAACATGATCTATGAATGACTCATTATAGTTAGCCTTCTCAGGCTTGGTCTTCTGTCCTTGTGGCTAGTGTCTATGGCCGGAGTGGAGGAGCAGCGGTCTAGGAAGGGAACCTTTGCGGAGCTGTCCTAATTAACATGGAGACAATCCCGTTTCAACCTCCTGTCCCCTGCTCATCTTTCACCTGGGAGACCTGGGGTCCTGTGACACTGGGCCTGCCCGCATGCCTCTGATTAAAGCAGGGCCTCGTTTACCATGGCCCACTGTCAACACAACATTATGCCAAGGCCCAGGGGCCTCCGGGGCCATGGGGCCAAAGCAAGGGTCCCCACAGAGGCTCAAATGAGACAAAACAAATTTTACCTAATCTCTGATACGAGAGCCTAATCTCCCAATGATCTTATCTGGTAGAGGGACTCAAATTATGTTATGTTAGAGGCTGAGACTGTGTGTCTGGGTGGGGTTGTGTTTTTCTGCTTGTGTCTGTGCATGAGTGTAGTGTGTGTGTGTGTGTGTGTGTGTGTGTGTGTGTGTGTGTGTGTGTGTGTGTGTGTGTTTTAGAATACAGGGTTTAAAAGTGTCAGACTTCACATTTACAAACGTGTGTGCTTGGCCTGTAAACGCGTTCTTGTAAAATACAGAGCTATTGCTTACTGTAAGAATGGCATCTTTAAAAGATGACAGTTGTGTAGTTACTAACACAGGTTTATAAGTCTGGAAATCTGTTCTGCCACTTGAGCACCAAAAAGGGCGCTCTTAAAATAACACATCAAGATCTCTTGCCTGTGCTGCATAATTCTAGGCTACTCTCGTAACTACACTCACTCACTATTATTAGGCGTATTCCAAATAAAAATGATCACTTCCCAGAAGGGTGCTTGTTTAGTAGCCTAAAAGTAGATACAAGCTGACAAATATAATCCTCGACAGTGGGGATGGCCTTTTTGAATGCCTATCTTGAGGTTAGAGGTTATGTCAATATAAATAGTTCATGTGATTGTAGCTAATGTTACAATAATAAATGCTGATTGTTTTGATGTGTATTCGATGGGCTTTATCTTTTGGTAGCCTACTTGGAACAAACTTTGATTGAGAAATTATTTTGTATTTGTGTGTGTGCTAGGTAGACCGAGAAGCAGGTAAACGCAATTATTTCTCAAGGCCCTGGCCCTTTGTTAAGGGTGGTGTGACTTAACCCAGAGGTCTCTATTTAAAACTGATTAAGGCTGCTTAGTTGTTGGTCAGTGTTTGGGGGGAGGGGCCACCTTTCTTCTAAGAACCCGTCACTGACCCCTCTCTGTCAGAGCAGATCTCTTTCCTGTTTTGTCATCACCTGACTGGAGTGGACATGAGCCCTGAACCCAGCATTCTCCTTTCTAACTTTGACTTCATCAATGTCCTCTACTTTTCATCAATCACTTCCTCTATATATAGTGGCTGGACATTCCCCCAATAGCTACATGGTCCTTTTGAAGGTTAGGAGAACAAAGCCTTTGTGTCCTAACACACTTAGAGAACACTCATGTCTGGAATCCTGACCATGAGGGTTGTGTCATAGTCTGTTAACAGCCCAGCTAGTCTGTTCCATTTGTGTAGAATGACGGTAACGTTTGTTATTCTGCCAAGGCCTACCGACACACACACACACACACACACACACACACACACACACACATTAAAATGCATGTTTGCCATTTTAGTGAATCCCGGTGTCTCATAATTCAACACATGCTCACGTTGAACCCCAGACTTTTGCTTCACAAACATGCGTGACCATCCCCCTGCGAGCGTCTAAACTGGTGCGCCACTCAAAAACAAGTTGCGTCAAAGTGAACATCAGAGGATATAGGCTTAAGGTTAACCTCCCTCAAACATTCGCAAAACCAGCCACCGCAGCATCAAGCTGAGCCCAAGCCTGTTCAATTGTCCTAACGGACACACTGATCTGGCAGATCAGGGGCACAAACCTGGACACCAAAGGCTGAGGAGCATGTTTCACAGGTCTCCATGTGCTACATTTATACACACGTACTGCAAATCCACGCCGGGCCTGGTTAACTACGCAATGCTACTGTCTGCCAACTGGGCTGTAATAACTGTACTGGCATCCCCCACACCCCCAACCGCCGACCACCCCCGCTTTACCACTGCTCGGCACATTTTGACAGGTTACATATTTTACATGAGCAGTAGGCTGGTATAAAGTTGAATGCTAAAACGAGGTCACTTCTCTTTGGTGCTCATTGTGCCTTTTACAGTCTTCATATTAGTCGGCCCAGCGAGGAACATTTCACTGCAGTCTTTTATTGATTTATGTCAATAGCTATTAGGTTGGCGTTGCCTTTTTCTCTATTTAATAGCAGCATGAATCAGGCTGCAGGCTGTGGGCTGCGGTAAAAAGACCCAGGGATATTAATGTGATGATTAATTAGGAAAGTTTGTTTCTTGTAAAGTGACAGTTCTTCTTTAAGCGGGGTTGTAAACTTTTATTGGAGCATACAGCTGACCTCAAATTGGAAATTTGTGTTGGAAGCCGCTTGGCTCTTTCACCATTACTGCTCCTGCCTGTTGTTCATTTTATATCTGTCCAATAAAAAAAAACTGCAGGAGCAAGGGGGCCTAGGGGTGTGGGGTTGGGAGGGGGGAGTGAAGGGTAAGGGTGTGTGCTACACACTCTACACTCCCCCACTCACCCCACTATCTCTCTTTCTGTGACCCGGTTGTTGAGAGCCTCCTTAAAGTTGACACACAACGAGGTGCAATCCACCTGTGTCATAATCTTAGAGAGAGATCTGTCCTTCTCAATACGTTTTCATCCGATAACTGAATCCAATGAGGATTGATTTTCAGTAGTCAAATCAACAGACACATAATTTCCAATAAATTATATTGGTGAAAACTTGCAGCATTTTTCCATGAAACACTCTTAGGGATGGAGGAGGTGGTCCATACAGATGTACCATCAGCGTTAGCATTTTAAACCAAAGAGCTAACGCTACATGCTAATACAGGCTAAGCTAGTGTTCCGCTCACTGCAGGGTCAGACTTCTCACTGGACCTTCCCAGTGTTTATAGAGAAGTCAGTGTAACTTGAAGAGGCAGAGGAGGAAGCCTCAAGATTACCGGCCTGGGGAGCCCAAACCGTGGAACCACTTAAAAGATAATGCCCAAATGATGTTTTTCAACTCCTGGCCGCCTATTTGGCGAGTTGAAACAATATCAGTGATGTAGAGGAAATGAGACTTGAATGGCACTGTTTACAGTTGTTGGATGTTCACACATAAGCAGCAAATTCCAACATAAACATCCACTTAGTGCATGTAAATCTGAACGCTATTAATAAGATCCTTTTATCTTCTCCTCTGGAGTGGGGCCCCTAGGCCGCTTTTACCCACTTGCTCTCTGTGGCCCTTAGTAAGGTACTGATAGCTCATTTTTACCCTTTCATTCCCTATTCTGTTGTCCAACATGCAGAGATGATTGGCCCTCAAGTGAAGCCCTGTTGAGGGAGTGAGTTTGACTGCTGCTATGCATGGCTCTCATCAGCTCTCGGTGTCTCCGTCCACTTCTCCCATGCAGAGGACAGTGATACTGATATAGTTGAATCGAGCTTCTATATTGTTACTCTGCTGACTGATCAGTTCTGATGGAGCAAATGCCTTTGTCTCACTCCTTCTCATGCATCCCCGTCTCTTCAAGGGTTATTTTTCTTATTTCTGTGGACAGAAAGTTGTTTTTGCTGTCTCCCCTCTCTGCGTGTCCACGACAGCAAAGCTTCCTGCAGTATGTGTGTGTGTGGGTGTGTATATGTGTGTGTGTGCTTGTGTGTGTGTGTATGTGTGCGTGCGTGTGTGTTTGTGTGTATGTGTGAGTATGTGTGTGTGTTTGCCTGTGTGTATGTGCGTGTGCGTGTGTGTGTGTGCATACTTCAATGGTGGAAAGTCAATTGCTTTTATGTCAGTGCCAAGTGTGGAAAAACTGTTCCTCATATGAAGCACTGGCTCTTGTGCTGCCATGGTGTTCCCAGTCACACTCTGCTCTGAAGAGCCAGAAGCATCCATCTGATGTTCCACTCTCTGTTTTTTGTCCATGAAACTACAACAGAGAACAGCCTATACCGGAGGGACCAACCCAGTGATCCTCTCAAGCACCATGTGGACACATCAACATGAAGGACCAGTCTGCTCCTTTGCTGTCCTATATTATTCTTAATTCATTGCCAGCGACCAACGTCTTACTTTTCCTTTGCTTCTTTTCGTAAACAAAATGAAGCTTGGTTTAACAATCTTTTTTTTCTTATCACAGGTCTTACGCAGGAAGTGCAATATCCGGTGAGGGCCTAGGATGTGCAAATTGAACTAGCCACCTCCCTTAAGCTCCAATGTTTGTGTCGTGTCACACCTAAAGCAGTTCCATATTTCAGCCCTGAGTCCCAGAGACCCTGAGAGTAGAAGCACAGCTCTCTATGTTGTTGTGTTGGTGTCTGGCGACCATCTTGAGTGTGTTTCTGTCTCGTGCCACTGTTGTCTTGTGGTTTGGTCCGGTCCCAGTGTCTCCAAACAGATGGCGACACTGTTTAGCGTGAGTCACACACAAGCAGCACACCGGTGGCACCGGTTTCCCCATCATAACCCATCTAGTAAGGCCATAGACAGATAGCAGACCGCTCTCTATGGCCATATCCCCTCTTGTCTTGTGGACATGCCTGACCCCATTCACAAAGGTTAGCACTCTGCTATTGCCAGAGTTTGACATTTCCTCTCCAATGGTTAAATTCACTTTCCCTGTTATAATGTTTAAAGATGAGGCCTTCCACCATTTAAGAGTGCTCTCTAACATACCCTATTCATGCAATCGTACATGAGAGGGCATGGTGAACAATTCTTTTCATCATGGCTGCACTGCAGTTGTAGGTACCAGGCAATACTGTAGATCGGCACTGCCATGATAAAAAAAACATATCCTTAAGTGTACAATTACTTTTCTACCAACATTATATAAAAACAGGGACTGACATTTTTTGATTAAAAAATGTTCGTTTGATACATTTGTTTATACTATTTCATCCTTCCACGAGGAAATAGCTTTGACACAAATCTTGCGTTGCTACCCAAGCCAGCTGATTGTTCGTTCATTTGCACTGCTATTTTTCAAAACAACTGGTTGTTCAATCAATTTTATCGAGTTACCTTGGGCTTTGGAAGTCAGCTAGGTAATGTTGACAGAGGTTGCCTTGTCCGTGGTCATACATTTAACACATCATCTGGCATCATCTCATGCAAGCAAATTCACACGCAGCTATAACCTACATGATGGACCAAGATACAGATAAGGAAAATTATTGTAATCAAAACACTAATAATCTTATGACTAGACGAACTTATACAAGCTCCTCTACCTTTCCTTTATAATGTTACCCAAATACACATTGCAGTTCTAATGGAAACTCAAACTGAAGAGAATTGATACACATCTGCTGTATTTAGTTCAGTTTTACCTGTTACTTGTAATTTATATGCCTGGAAACTGTATGTTGATGCATGATTTGGCAAACATAAAAAAAAATATTTATTGTCCTGACACTGTTATATGCCCTATGGGTGGACACCACTGGGATCGATGTTCAAAATTGAAACAATTAATTATACGTTGGAAAGGCAGAAAGCAAAGTTTGTACAAACACCATTTTTGCAAACCAACTGCTAGGCTAGCAGCAATGGGAAAATATGCCTAGATGCTTTTTAAAGATGTAAAAACTGATTAAAAATTGATCTGACAGTGGATGCCCAGTGAATTTTCCAACAAGTGAACAAACATCCCATCTTGCTTCATTGGATTACCAATGGTAAACAGTTAATTTTTTACAACCCCAATTCCAAAATATTTGGGACGCAAAATTTAGATTTGTCAGACCACAGGACAGTTTTCCACTTCACCTTAGTCCATGTTAAATGACCTTGGACACTGAGAAGGAGGCAGTGTTTCTGGATCTTGTTTATATATTCCTTCTTCTTTGCATGGTATGGAGTTTTAACTTGCATTTGTGGATGCAGTAATGTCCTGTGTTCACAGACAATGGTTTTCTGAAGTGTTCCTGAGCCCATGCAGTGATTTCCACCACAGAATCATGTCTATTTTTAATGTGGTGCCACCTGACGGCCCAAAGATCACGGCCATCCAATATTTTCGGCCTTGTCACTTGCTTTACAGAGATTTCTCCAGATTCTCTGCATCTTTTAATGATATATAATGATTATCTACCATAGGTGATGAGATCCTCAAACACATTGCAATTTTATGTTGAGAAATGCTATGCTTAAATTGTTGCACAATTTGCCTCCCAATTTTATACTTCTGTAAGACTCATCCTCTCTGGGATGCCCTTTTTATACCCGGTCATGTTAATGACATTTTGCCAATTAACCTAATTAGTTGTGAGATGTTCCACCAGGTTTGTTTTAGCATTACACAAATTTTCCAGTCTTTTGTTGCCTCTGTCCCAGCTTTATTGAAACGAGTTGCTGGCATCAAATTCAAAGTGGGCATATATTTTTCACGAAACAATAACATTTCTCAGTTTCAACATTTGAAATGTTGTCTTTGCACTGTTTTCTATTAAGTTTATGGTTTAAATGTTTTGTGCATAATTGCATTGTTTTTACTTCTATTTTACCCAGTGTCCCAACTTTTTTGGAAATGGGGTTGTAATATGACTATGGTCAGCAAATACTTTGACCTTAGACTTCTGTGGTGTTAGTTATTCATCACGCATGGCTCTGGTAGAAAATACAACATGACTTCCAGTAATTTGAAACCTTGCCTCTCATCTTTATTCTCACAGCACTAGTCAGACACATCTAGACACAAATATAACTTTATTAAATACAATTATTTTTTCTCTTACCAGCTGAACAGAATATAACATTATTCAAACATTTCAAGGAAATGTTGTTTTTACTTTATCATCTTGGAAGACAGAAAAAAAACTCCTGGGGAATGTTATTGAAACACAAAATGAAAAACATGAGCTTTGTTATTAAGAAGTAATAGAAAACATCCGATGTAAGTACAGTTAATATTGGATATACTGTATCACTGCTATTCATATTTTACATTTCTGTTATTATGACTCAGAATCACTTTTATTGTCTAAGTACGAATACACTTGTTCAGAATTGTACATGCTTCAGTGTTGCTGCCAGTTGTAGACAACATGAGGCAGAATACAGAGGCATTAAACCCTGTTAACATGCATTATATTCAAATCAGTACTTAGCATAGAACTAGAAGACAATGAGATAAGGAGCAGTGGATAAATATACATTTACAGATGAAGTACGTAATTACACTCTCAGTGTTATTGGCCTCTATGAGACAAATGTCTGAGGGCCGGGGGCCCTAATACACAACAAGGGAAAGGTAACTGTTTAGGTAGTGGGAGATATTACTTACGATTGACCTGAACAGTCCACGTGCTCTCCACTGGAAGGAGGTTTACTTAGTGAAAAGGTGATGACCGGGGACGGTCATAGTATAAGCTGCAATCAAGAACATGTAGTTATTACTGTAGTTATTACTTCCTACTATTGAACTGTCCTTTTTCAAAAGCACCATATAAGTTATGGAGGCCTCTCCCCGAGTCTTGAAAACAACACTACTCTGACAGTTTGATTGACAGGGCTGGCATTGGAGCGGGCTGGCCCATATCCTTTACACCGGCTGGAAGTGGAGTAGGGGCCGGTTAGAAATGGCATCTCCCGGGGAAAGGCAACAACTGGCCATCAGTCCGGCCGTTCGTCTTCATCAATCAACCTGAGTTTGTTGACCAAGCAACATGATGTCACTATTCATTTCATGCATTTTCTTAACAGGGTCCAAGTGAACTCGAGGGAGGGCCCTACCCTCTCAGTAGGCATTTCCTGGCCTCTGTTGCATTGTGGGATATGTCCGGTTCCACCAAAGAGACCGTTTCAAAGTTTTATCCCTTTTTTTCGTTTTCCTTTTTATCCTTTTCATTCCTGCCCCCCCCCATGAGGTGTTTGCTTTGCTTTATCACTAGCCCTTTTAGTGGAAGGCAGCAAAGCTGTGGTTGTTATGTGAATACTAGTGAAGATTTCCACTTATTTTGCGAAGGTATACACTGAACTGAATGTACCAAACTGTTTGATCAAATCTCATTTGGTGAAAAGATACTACTGCCGCTGTGCTCAGATCAGTACATTAGCGTTTCATTTGAAAGAATGGTGTCAGTGTGTTGACAAGCCCATGATAAGCTGGTGGCTTCTAAGGAAAGATGTTTAAAGCAGATAAATGCCTTAGGACTCTAACTGTCTGTCTTATTGTCCTGATTGTAGTTTATTTCTGGTGATTATGAAAAGCTGCTTGAAACAGGCTTTGGGGATGTTGATTTATTAGTTTCACATTAAAAGGGCCTCTTCACACCGTGATTCCACACAAGTACCTAATGTTATCTCATCTGACTCCTGTGTATCCGTATTTACTGTCTACATGCTTTGCTTTTATTTCATCCCTTTGATTATTTCATAGAAAGTGGGAGGGAGTTGCAAGTTATATTCCAGTTTTTTCTTCTGTCTGTCACCCCCCTCTTTATCTTCCTCCTCCCCTTTCTCTCACTCTCCCCACCACCTCTCCAAACCCTCTCTTTTGCTCCCTCACTATCTCTCTCTTCCATGCAACATCTAGCTTTAAGAGGCTTAGCCCCAGCTTAGCACCCAGGTCAACCTGCCCTTTGCCCTTCATCTGTCAGCCTTTTGATCTGCTGCCAGCCTGGCCTGCTAGCTTGCTACGCTCTGCCTTTAACATGGCGTCTGGGGGTCAGGGGAGAGCACTGCTTCAGGACCCCCTCACCTCTACTCCACCTTCACCTCCACAACCCCCCCCACCCCCACCCTTACAGATGTGTCTGTCTCTGCTGCCCCCACCGCCCCCCATGGCCCCCTGCCCCAGTGCCCATTATTATTTTATAGTTTGGTTCTGCATTCCTTTCACTCAGCCAGTGGTAGAAGGCAGCGCTTTGGTTTTATTGCTTACACATGTCCGTGCCTCTCTCTCTCTGCAGGGAGAGACAAAACACCGAGAGGAGGATGGCCAATGGGGGCTGCCGGGATAAACTCTCCCCACCTTGAACTAATTGTCGGGGGCCCAAACGTTGTGGTGCCTTAGTCCTGTGCCAGTGGGGTTTCAATTTGTAGAGGCATAAACAGATACTAAAGCCAAAGTAATGGCACAGTGATTTATCAAGCCAGTTCAAATCAAATTATCACAGCACCCCCCCCGCTTTCAGGCCCAATAATGTCCCCTGGGTCCTGCCTCTGCCTGGGTCCTCTCTCAGTCTGGGTCCTCTCTCAATTTGGGTCCCCTCAGCCTGGGTCCCTTCAGCCTGAATCTCCTTAGCCTGGGTCCTCCCTCAGCCTGGGTCCCCTCAGCCTGGGTCCCCTCAGCCTGGGTCCCCTCAACCTGGGACCCCTCAGCCTGGGTCCCCTTAGCCTAGGGCCCCTCAGCCTGGGTCCCCTTAGCCTGGGTCCTGCCTCAGCGCTGCACCCTGGTCACAGTTTCCTAACGGAATGCACCAACATGTGTCCTTCTGTCTGGTTTTCCTCTGAGCGTGACGCCTCATTCCAGTCAGTGATCATTCTGGACACACACATATGTAAATCAAGAGGTTTTTGTTGACCCTGCATGTGTATCCAACTGTTCCTGTATCTTTAGTGCTTAGTCCATCTATAGACCAAAAGTCAGTCCTGCATATGTGTGGATGACGTTCTATGTTTTTTCTGTACATAGAGGCTCAGCAGAACTGAAGAACAGACTACAGATCAACTAATGATCACAGTACACTGTTGTACACAGGCCTAGCAGAACGTTATTTGGTGGGATTGTAGAATGCCACTGTAAGACAAAAATGTTTAATCACTGCAAGAATTCCATTTTTGTTTTGTTTTACTGTGGACAGGGATATGGATATTTTATATCGTCTTGAGTTACTTGTTGCTTCAAAAAAGACTGTTTTTTTTATAATCAATAGTCTGACCCATCGCTTGGGAGATGTGTGGTTGAGACAGCATCAGCCAAAGCATGTTTGCTTTACATGTGGACCCGAGTAACTCAGTTGGCAGATCATGAAGTCCTTGCAACGTTTAGATTGCAGGTTTGATTCTCATGTGGGGCCAGTAATTAAATGCATGCATGTATCACTCTGGATTAGAGGGTTTGCTAAATGTCATTTTATTTAATAAAAAAGTTTTTTGTGAGTATGATTTTTTTGTGAGTATGATTTGAATAGAAACCAAATTTGGTTTCTATTCAATCTAGGTCTGTCCAAATGTTCTCAATTTTTTCTGAAAACATTAATAACAACCCGTTCATTCCCAGAACCTATCTTGAGTGAGGTAAAAAACTGATTCAACAAGTTTTACAGCTATACAAAGAGTTTTCCAGAGTCATGACAAAAACGATGCATTTTTGGCAACAAAGATAAACATGTACAGTTTTGCTTTGATTACATATCCTACAATTCTACAAGATGTTTCAGAAAAAGAGATCTTTATTTTTGAAGTTTTTAAAATAATATAGATCAATTCTACCCATTCTACCAACAACGACTTTCAGGACCCAGGTTTACGAACATACATTGTTTATTAATACTTAACAATAATCTGTTCCATGTTACATTCACCATGTTGTTGCATTCCAAGCGTCCACAGACCCCAGTTTGAGAAAAACTGTAATAGTCCAACGTTTTCAATCTATAATGATTCCATGAAGTTAATTGAACTCAAGATTACAGACTTTGTGTACATTTATGATTAGGCCTACAATCTTAAATAAAGCAGGCATAGCCCTGTGTGTTTTAATGAACATATCTGGGTTGTTTTTGTGTTTTAGTCTATTTCTAAAATATATCTGTAATGAACAAGAACAGGGTCCAAGGCAATATTTTTTTCTTTTAAAAAAAACAAAAAAAAACATTGTGACCTGATTTGAAAAACTCTGGTCACATCAAAATCCATTCAAAACCATTTTACAGATGAATCACTGCATAATGTTTAAGGTCCAGAGAATTACCTGTTAGGTTGCCAGATCAGGAAAACTATGGGCTGCTGAAATGTTTGTGGCCACACCACTCTGGGACCTGTAGTGTGACTCTTACTTCAGAGGGTGTAACCAAACAGTGTCTTAGCCTGCCTGTCCCTTTCATATAGTGGTGTGCACTATTGAATGTGATCTGCAACATGAACCAAAGCTTGCAGAAAAAGTGGATCTGCAGCCACTCTGGTTTACAGTAGAAGGGCGGCTTGTGTTTGTGGAGCTGGATAGTGTTTGTGTTTGTGTGTGTGCGTGTGTGTGCACGTGCGTATGTGTGTGAGTGTGCGTTTGTTAATTATGGTATTGTATCAATAAAGTGTATATATATTAATGTAACTGTCAACATTTTGCATGTTCTAGCAGAGAGAACATGTATTATCAAACACATGTTCTCATTACTTTCCTCTTGCTCTGGTCTTCACCTTGCGTGTATAACAATAGCCCTTTAAAGTCTTGCTAAGGAAAAACATCGGTTGGAGAAAACACTAGTCAACGTGAATTGTGGATGTGAATCTGGGTCAGGTATGTAACAAAATCTATCTTGAAATAAACAGATTATTTTTCTGTAGCAAAATCATGTTTCAATTTAATTTTGCGCCAGAACATTGCGTCTACCTTTGATCTTTCCCAGCCTAGCCCAGCACATGGATAATATATCTTTCAAAGATAAAGGTAAAAATGTGCTCTGCTCCATTTCGTTATGATGTCATCCAGTTGCCAAGCCTGGGAGAAAGGCAAACTTTCACAAGAAAGGCTATGCCTGGGATCAGGGGGGTGATCTCCGAGCTGTTGGTGAAATCAATTACACATTGTCCAAACTGTGATTCCGGCTGTAGTAACTTAATCGCCAGGGCCTTCTGTTGAAGATCATCCACGATGAGGTTCGACATAGTGTTCTTTCTCCCTAGTGTCCATTCTCCTATACCCCTCTCACCCCTCATTGGCCAGTGTCTCCCTCCTTAACTCCCCTTCACTTTGCTACATTCGTATGCTGCTTACAATTCAGTGGAGACCCATTTATCATCATTTGCTGGTGTATCTGTCTTGAATGGCCCTGCTTTGATCATGTCGTGTTTTATACCTTACATCTGTTCTACATTTAACCTTCTGTAATGCTGTTGCTCAAAAACTATTACCTGGCATAACAAAGGAACAGTTTTATTGGAGACTTTGGAGTACGTCTGTGAATCCAGCATCCTCTTCATTTGTTATGGGCCGGTAAATGAATAATCCCTTGTTCCTGTACACAGACTAACGCCCTGCTTCCCAGATCCCCTGTCTTGTTTCCTGTCTCTGCAGGGTATAGGAAAGTCCTCCAACACTATCCCATGATTCAGCCTGGCTGCTGGAGCCACGTTGCCTCATCTTACGTGAGCTTCTCTCTTTCCTTTCAAGCTTATCTGCCACTAAATCGTCACCATCTTCCATCTCTCGAGTATAAATCTTTTTTGGTTACAAAAAAGTATTTTTCCTCCATGCACATGGAACTATGCAAGATGTACAACCTGTTTGCTTTTCAACATTACTACTGTACTGACTTTCAACATGCCTTCGTACCTTTTATATTAGGGCTATGAAGTATTCAAATGATAAATTACAATTAGTCATAGGAACTGCTGCAGTTCATGACAATTAATTGTTATTTTAGAATTTACTCTAATTTGGCCAACATTATATATATATATTATATTATATATATATATATATATATATATATATATATATATATATATATATATATATATATAT
>JACXGI010004508.1:29970-43970 GCA_016801175.1 Esox masquinongy | reverse complement strand
GAGAAAAACATCCCCAAAGCATAATGTTTCCACCTCCATATTTGGCGGTGGGGATGGTGTTCTTGTGGTCATAGGCAGCATTCCCTCTCCTCCAAACACTGCGAGTTGAGTTGATGCCAAAGAGCTCAATTTTGGTCTCATCTGACCATAACACTTTCACCCAGTTCTCCTCTGAATCATTCAGATGTTCACTGGCAAACTTCAGACGGGCCTGTTATGTGCTTTCTTGAGCAGGGGGACCTTGCGCAGGTCCCCCTGCTCCCCCAGGGGGACCTTGAGCAGGGGGACCTTTTCTTTGGACAGGTGTCTTTTATACAGGCAACAAGCTGAGATTAGGAGCACTCCCTTTAAGAGTGTGCTCCTAATCTCAGCTCGTTACCTGTATAAAAGACACCTGGGAGCCAGAAATCTTTCTGACTGAGAGGGGATCAAATACTTATTTCACTCATTAAAATGCAAATCAATTTATACTTTTTTTTTTTGGTTGTTATTCTGTCTCTCACTGTTCAAATAAACCTACTATTAAAATTATAGACTGATCATTTCTTTGTCAGTGGGCAAACGTACAAAATCAGCAGGGGATCAAATCATTTTTTCCCTCACTGTATGTAACCAGGTGCCTGCGTGTGTGTGTTTGTGTGTGTGTCTGCCTGGTTTACTGAGGCCTTTGTGTTCATGCGTGCATGGGTGCATGCGCTTCAGTGCGTAGAACTCCAGTTACATCCATCGTCTTCTGTCAGCTGTGTTTGTGCCCTCAGCAGGGAAGCGCATCTCTCCAGCACTCTTCAGACAACCAGAAAACAAACATTTCAGGATCTAACTACTCAAAGGAAAAAAATCTTTACACAAATAAATGTTTGATACCAAGAAACTCCATTCTACAAAAAGACTGTAACAGGTGTTGTTTTCAAGAAGAAAGGCCCTCCCTCTGCTTTTCCCAGAATCCTCTGCTTTCTCTCGGCAGGCTTTGCACCATACCAGCCCATCGGGTGATGGGGAGACATGGAAGGTGGAGAAAAAGGTTGGAGGTCATGAGTATTTCCTCTTCTTGCACCTGTCTAGTTATTTTTCAGATCAGTTCAGATGCAGAAAGACTGAGCGTGATACATTCCAAATGCACATGCACACTAACACACAAACACAACCACCCTACTCCTGCTCATGTACTCTGGTGATGTGCACAGTGGATCACATAAGAATTCAGAATAATTTTTCACATTTTGTTTTTCCACAAATTGATTTAATTATGTTTATTTAATTTCAAAGTGAAATAATTCTGATAAAATACAGCTGTGAAATACTTTGATTAGATAGGCATTTAACCTCTTGAGTGAATACATTATGAAACACCTTTGGTAGTGATTACATCAGCGAGTCTTGAATAAGTCTCTAACGTTATTGCACACTGAGACTGTGTACTAAGTTTTCCATGAGACTTTCCAAAATTCTTCAGGTTCTGAGACGGTGCTTGAGATCATTCCTACACACTAATATTGCATCTTGTCATGAATGTTAAACAGATTTAAGTCAAAACAGTCATTTGGCCACTCAGACATTAACATTAACTGTATTCTCGGTAAACATCTCCAGTGTAAATTTGGTCTTGCGTTGTCTGTCAATCGTCTTACTGGAAGTTGTCTGATATAAGACATACTGAAGCAGGGTTTTTAATCTGAAAACTCTTTGTTGATGTCAAGCATACCCACACCATGATGCAGCCATCATAATGCTCGAAAATAAGGGGGCGGTTACCCTTTGTTGTCTTGTTTTTTATTTGCATTTAGTCCAAAAAGTGAATTCCTTTTAAATGTTTTACTTTTGGCAGTGTTACGTTGGTGCCTTGTTCCTAACAAAATCCATGTTTTGGGATATTTTAATTCTGTAAATTTGTATACTTTTTTTGACTGTTGTTTGTATCATTGCTGTAAAGTCACCTCAGTGTGGTTGATCTAATCATTGTCCTCCTTCATTACAACAATTTAACTGTGCTGCGATTTTAAGATCACCAAGGGCCTATTATACAATTTGGGATAAACTATTAGCTAAAGTAGCTAGCCGGGTAAGCAAGCTGGAAGAAAATGTATCACCTTTTGCCAGTGCACACACTTTTAATGATACTTTTAAATTCTTGTTGGCTTAGGTGTGGAAAAGCATGCATTATTACACAGTTTGGTTTTAACTATGCTTTTTGGAAGCAAGCACAAGGAACTATGAATTCTGCCAGTGAACAGCTTGCCAATAACAGGTAAAATTTTTTTAGTTTAGTTTGTCAGAAATGTAATCGATTTAGGTGAATGTGAAACAAAATGATTGGTTCACATCAGTAAACACCAAACATTGAAAAAGTGTGCATGTACAGTCATTTATGGCACGGTCAAATTGGAGTTCAGGCTTAGTCTGAAAGGAATATAAAGATCTGATTTGTTACTGAAACCTGTCAACCAACCACTAGGCTTTTTTATGACTTTCAACCTGGTCTTCATAGTTTAGTTGAATCTTTGCTAGAAAGTAATCACTTGACTGAGGGACCTTACAGATGTTCATGGGGTACAGAGGAGTCCATTAAAAATAAATATAAATTATGTGCCACATTTGCTTCCTGAACCAATCTAGTTTTTCCCATATACCAAAACAAATTTGTTGGTTATTCATTTTTCATACATACAAAAACGTGCTACATTAATAAATCACGTTTTTTTCAGCTTCCAAATGTTTATTTTCAACTAGTACCAACATGGTTTCAAAACAGCGCTCCTGTGAGTATCTCTACAGCCGCCACACTGATCTATAGTACAAATTGTGTTTTGGCCCTAATAATTGAGGTTGAGAACTTGGATGGATAAACTCATTCTAGATCAGTCGTATTTTCTTCATCTACCCAAATAACTGATAGAGAGGTTCTTTGTCGCCCTCTATAGGATCCTAAAAAATACTGCATTGTCATATGAGCATGAAAGAGACGACACTCTTTTTCATGAAACACTGCTGTCTATTATGGAATCCCCGGAATGACAAATGTCAGTAAAAAGTTATTTGATGAATAAATTATTTAAAAGGATAGTGACATATGAAAAAAAATTCCTTTGCCTACTATTAGCCAACAAAATAAATTAAATCATAATTCATTTTACTCTTCCATTTATCATTTACTCACCCTTTATACTTTTCAACACTTCACTTTTACTATTTTATCAGGCCTAACACAGTTTGATAACGGACCTTTCTTTCCTCATGCGACATGTAAGATAACCCATTTTCCTAGTATCATATTATAATTAGAAGGGTGTGTCAAAAACCATGCGGGGGATAGATTGGTTGTGCTGAAAACAGACGAGCAATCGAAACAAGTTTTTATCTAGTCATATTCCTGTCTCCAGCTGTAGTACAATGTACTGTCTTAGAAAGACATGTCTTAAAGTTAGCTATGTGTGTTCTGAGGTAAGTTTTGACACGTAGCATACAAAGTACTGGTTTATTTTATAAACTATTTGACATTTCGCTTAACAGCTGTAGTCAACAATGCTAGCAAAATTGGGCGCATTGTTGTAGCTAGCCCATTGAATTGGAACGTTAAAGAATTCTAGTGCAGGATATATTTTACCTGAAAAGCTCGGAGTGTTACCGCTATATTGAGTTGTTTAATTCACGTGCATAGGGGTTTTAAACGGTGGTATTAAACGTTCGTTTGAGTTTAAACTACAACTGCTAGTCTACTTCAAGTAACGAGTCGCAGCGCAGCAGAAGAACTCCCACCGAGTCAAGCATATTTGTCTTCGTCACCATGGTAACACCGTGTAGCTAAGGATGTTCCGGTCGATGTTCTGAAATTAACTTTAGACTCGCTCTATTTTCTCAGCTAAAACGCGAATGTCTGTTACAATTTGAGTGTATGACCCCATTGTGGCTACCAAACAATCACAATAAGAAAACGGTTAAAAGTCAAATTATATAGCTAACTATCTAGCTAAACTCTAGCTAGATCTAAAAGTAATCTATTGAGTTGTATATTGTAATCTAATGTTCTGAGAGGCGCCTGGAGGCAATATCAACGAATACACAGAGTCCGTTACCGGTTTTATTAGCAAATGTATCGACGACGTTGTACCACGTACAACTACAAAATCATTCCCTAATCAAAAACCCTGGGTCAACAGTGGTATTCGTGCCATGGTTAAGGCACGGACTGCAGCATTCAACTCCGGCAGGAAGGACAATTATAAGAAATCCCGGTATGACCCCAGGAAGGCAATAAAAACTGCAAAAAGCCAATACAGAGTCAAAGTACAATCTCTCTACCAGGGCTCCAATACCAGGAACATGTGGTCTGAGAACCATCACAGACTATAAAGGCTATTCAGGCAGTGTGGGGGAAGTGCCGGCTTCTCTCCCAGAGGAACTGAACTCTCTCTATGCTCGCTTTGAGAACATCATCCCTGGCATGGACACTCAAATGGACCAGGACGGCTGCCCTTTACAAATGACCAGGGCAGACGTTTGCAAAACCCTAAAAAGGATTAACACCCGCAAGGCTCCTGGACCAGACAACATCTCAGGCCGTGTTCTCAAGGTCTGTGCAGACCAACTGGCTGATGTCTTTACTGATATCTTCAACCTATCGCTACATCAGTCAGTGGTCCCCACCTGCTTCAAAAAGTCCGTAATTGTTCCTGTTCCAAAAAAGCAAAAAGTCCTCTGCATGAATGACTACCGCCCTGTTGCACTCACACCAATCATCATGAAGTGCTTTGTGCGGCTAGTTAAAACTCACACCACAGACTCCATGCCTGTAACACTTGACCCGCTGCAGTTTGCCTATAGACATAACAGATCTACAGAGGATGCCATTGTTCTGACCCTCCACTCCGCACTCTCTCATCTGGACAAAAGGAACACATATGTGAGAATGCTATTCATTGACTACAGCTCAGCCTTCAACACCATTGTGCCCCACAAGCTAGCGGTGAAGCTCAGGGATCTGGGCTTCGACCCCTCTATGTGCAGATGGATCCTGAACTTCCTGACGGGCAGACCCCAGGTGGTGCAGATGGGCAACACCACCTCCTCCTCACTGACTCTCAGTACTGGCTCCCCCCAGGGCTGTGTGCTGAGCACGCTCCTGTACTCTGTCTTCACCCACGACTGCCTGGCAACCCATGTCTCCAACACCATCGTTAAGTTTGCTGACGACACCACCATCATAGGCCTGATCTCTGACAACGACGAGTCAGCCTATAGAGACAAGGTAAGGTCACTGACTTTGTGGTGTCAGGAAAACTACCTCCAGCTCAATATCAGCAAAACGAAGGAGATGATTGTTGATCACAGGAAGCAGCGGCGGGGAGACCACGCTCCCATACACATCAATGGGTCTGCAGTAGAGAGAGTTCACAACATCCTGTTCCTTGGTGTCAACTTCAGCGATGACTTGACCTGGTCTCATCACTAACATCTTGGTGAAGGAGGCCAGGAAACGGCTCTTCTTCCTACGCCGATTAAAGAGATTTGGCATGGATTCCAGGATACTCACCAACTTCTACAGATGCACTATCGAGAGTATCCTGTCTGGCTGTGTCACCGCCTGGTATGGCAGCTGCACCGCCCTCGACCGCAAAGCACTTCAGAGGGTGATTAAAACAGCAGAGCGCATCACAAGGTCTGACCTGCCATCCCTGCAGGATCTCTACACAGAGTGGTGTAGGAGGAGGAGCAAACGAATCATTACAGATCCCAGCCTCCCATTCCATGGACTGTTTACCAAGCTGCCGTCAGGCAGAAGGTACAGGAGTATTACGTCCAAAACTAACAGGCTACGGGACAGTTTCTTTCCTCAGGCCGTAAGGCTGCTCAATGCAGGAACCCCTCTTCCCTTCCATCCATAGTCCCATGCAAACCTGTCACTTTATGTCATGCTCATCTGCCAATCATATCATGCACACCTGTCACTTTTACATTGCACTACGGTTGTACAGTTGTATAGTTATTATTATTGATGTATGTTTTTTGTATAGTGTTATTATTGATAGTTTGTGTTATCTTCTTATTTTTATATTATAATTACTGTTACTTATTTAACTTTTAACTGCACTGTCGTTAGTAGGAAAATCAAGCATTTCATTGCCATAACTTGTTATTGCAAATGACAAATAAACCTTTTTAACCTTTAATCTCACTGACATCTAGTGGCTGACAATGGTAGTTTTAGTCCCAAAAGACTAGTAGTCTAGTGTTTATTGCACAATGATTAGCCAATGGTGTATGAGATACTGCTGAGGTAGTTTAGACACACCTTTCTAATTATAATATGAGATGAGGAAAATTGGATATCTGAAATGAGGAAAATGGGAAATGTCGCATGAGGAGAATAGGAAATGATTGAACTGTGCTAGGCCTGAGAAAATAGTAAAAGTGAGGTGTTGAAAAGTATAAATGGTGAGTAAATGGAAGAGTAAAATAAATTATTTTTAATTTATTTTGTTGGCTAATAGAAGGCAAAGTAAATAAAGAAACACTTTTTTTATATTTCACTATTCTTTTAAATAATTTACTAATCACTCACATAACCTTTTACTGACATTTGTCATTCCTGGGATTCCATAGTAGTCTATAGTTGTTGGCTAGAACTAGGAGTTGAACAAAGTGAATAAAACTAGGATTTTTTCATTAATAACTGTTAATTTAGCAGATCTACGTTTCAACTATATTCAGCAATAATAGTATTGATGTACTACATACACATCTTGAAAGCCTGTTACAAGCAGAACCATTTATTTTAAGTCTCTGGCTACACTGGTGTAGAGACATCGGTTACTTCTATCATTCTTTTCAACCATAGAGACCAAAGTGACAAAAAGGCCTTTGAAAATGTACTTCACCCTTATAGTGTTTGTAATGGAGGACAGTAACACAGAATTTTTATATAATAATTTAAGTACTTCATCCATAAATGGTGTTATCTGAAAACGATACCTTTATTGATTATCTTCATTAATGAGATCACGTTGTATAAAGAAGCGTTGAAATTGGAAAACTCCAAACAAGTCCTACGTCTTTATGATAATTAGTGTAACTTGAGTCCTGATTAAACTTCTATTTATTATTTGATGGGTTATTTTTTTCTTTTTTACTCACACACCCAGTGTATATTTTTTTTATTGGTTTGTCAACTATTTGCTGTTGCTCAGTCTCGGGATACAACTTGGTATTATTTTACTGTAATGTATGCCTGTATGTTGTATAATTCCGAATAATAATTTTTAAAAAACTTCGCCCTAATATGCATCCGCCATTTTAAGTTAGTCAAAAGGGTTGGACCTGGTTGGACCCCTTTGGAAATCATCCTTCCTAAACTCGGTCTGAACCGGTACAAATTGACCATTGGTTGATGTGTTGCCTCACTAGCTACCAAACGCGCAGCGAAACACGGCTACTGGTTAGTTGTTTTACTGTTTGATGACGATTGGTTTAAAGAATGTAAATCAAAGGGAAAATGCGTTCTTATTGGTATAATGTCTTAAGACCCGCCTGTCAGAAATAATACATTATCCTCCATCTTTTTCCTTGTGCCACTATTTACTGTGCGAGAGGAAACCTTATCTAAAGTTTTTCCGCTACAGTTCCGTCCTACGTCACACTACAATAGACATGGACCATATGATCAACTGGAAGGTAAGACAAATAAGTGACTTGTAAACACAGCAGTTATGAAATAGTTAAAATGTGACATGTTGGTCATAATGTAAAGTAAAATCTCGCTACGATGCTGATTTCCTTTTGCAAACTGTCCACCCACTCAATGCAATGGAACTCGGGATGGTTTACAAGGCTTTCAGGTTTAATTGTTTCCTGTTGTTATATTTTATGGACCATTCGGGCAGTTAAGCTGGGAAGTGTGTTTTAAATTCGCTTGAATAGTTTTGTGTATAGTCTTGCCATAAAAACACTACGCAGCATCGTAGCCTATATCTGGGCTAGTTCACTAGGGACGTCCTTAGCAGGAACCACGTAGAATAGCCGATCTAAATGTCTACTTATTTTATAAGTATCTGGACTAGGTGTTTCTAATTATTTAAAGATCAGCAATGTATGTTGAAATCTTTGATTTCATCATGCTGCTTACTGTGTGTGAGTGACACCGACATAAGACACATGGTATAGCGGTAGATGATTGCAGCTGTCCTGCCTTCTAGGGGGTGTGCGCGTGTCAGCTGTTATTAAAGACTCTTCTAGTCTTGGGGCCATTTGTGGTGTGGGTGTTGAGAATGGTTGGGGGAACTTCTCGGTGTAGTATTTTGATCCCTTGTGGGATTCCAGAGTGTTCTACGCAGTTCTAGAGGGTGCCTTTCATAAAGGACAGTAATGGGAATTGACTTTAGCTATACTTGTTTTTTTTTTCTTTCTTTCTTATATCTGCCACATACACAAGAAACAGCAGTGTAAACAGTAAATGCTTACTTCTGTGCCTTCCCTAACAATACAGTAAATAAAACAAATGAAGGGTACACATGCGAATTAAAATACACCACAAGTTGACAATACTAACAGTTGAACTAGATGTGTGTGGTAACTCTCACATCCTAAAAAAAAACAGTTGCTGGCCTAAGGAGGTATATTTAAAATGAACAATCCGGACCCCCTCTCAGAGGTGTTGCTGGTCCTTTACTCAACTGTGCCATTGTGATGGCTCCATGTTATGTCCTCACTGATGTATACTACATAGAGGAACTTAACATTTCTGACCCTCTCCACTGCAGGCGTGTATATTTAGATGGAGCCGTGTGCCACTCTCTGCTTTGTGTAGTCCAAGGTCACCTGTTGGGTTTGGACGTTGAAGGAAAGATGGTTTGTTTGTCTTCCTCCCTGTAGGATGGGTTATGATTGCTTGTATTGTCAGTAGGGCAGGGAAATGCTAGGGGACCACAATATTGTTTAAAATATGTTTTGTATTGTCAAAAAAACAAAACAAACCCTAACCCTCTCTCTTTCAATCCCTCCAGGCCCTGGACAATGTCCCTCTGCTCTTCTACATCCTGGCATTGAAGACCCTGATCTTGTGTATGGGCTTTGCGGGAGTGAAGATGTATCAGGCCAGGAAGGAGGAGGAGAAGCTGAAGAAGCTGAGGGCCGAGCAAAGAAAGATTGCAGAGGCAGCACAGGAGTTGCTCGACAACAAGAAAGATGACTGACCTGCAGGAAAGAGGGGGAGTGTGAGGATAAAAGAAAAGTGTGAGTGACTGCATATGACTCGAGTTAATTAGTAACAGATTGACAAGGTGGTAAAAACGGCCAAGGTGTCCAATGCTCCTTCAAGGCAAATTATGTAGTAGTTATTGAGCCTGAACTAAACTGTACCCTCTTTCTTCTCATAAACCATGTCACCTGACTAGTGTAGTGATTTCCATGCTGCGAAGAATGCGTCTTGCGCTCTGATGTTCTAGGAGGGAAGCGTTGAATGTAAAATGTTCCTGTTGGACTACATGCATTGAACAGGCCTGGAGTTCTGGACATCGCTGTTGGTGTGTCAGATTCTCTTTTTTTTACACAGACTGTTAGCTTAAGATCCACCAAATGTTTTGTAAATAAAGACTGTTTTTGTACTTCTGTTTGGACCGGTCTTTCTTGTAGCCATGGAGTTGAACGTTGGGGACGATGAGGTGGTCAGTCTTACTGACCACACATTGAGGGCCAATTATCCTCCTTGAGGGAACATAAGGTCTCTATTGAGTATTGACACAGGAGTCTTATGCCATGGTCAAAACAACTAAGATTTAGAATCTCAATTGCTGACATTTTTTTTCTCCCAGTTAGTTTCTTAACCATTTACTCATCCCTACCAACTTGCTCAGAAGGCCCTCCTTTTTAACTGTTGCTAACCCTGTTCCAATGAACAAATCCTCCCTGTCATTTTACAAGCTCAAAACCTCAGTAACATTTCATTTGGACGATATTTCATATTTTCCATGTGTCAACATGTGTTGAAATCAAACTAGTATAATTTGGCAAGCCTTTAATATGAAACTCAAATCAAAAGTAACGTGAAGCCTTCTCTGAGATTACTTAGCTACCGGAGGGTTTAATTAGCCCCTACGACCTTGATCATTCTAAGTCTCTCGGCTTTGGGATACTTGTGCAAAGGGTGTGAACATGCAAGTGAAAGGCAGAAGAGGAGTCTTTTGGGATTGAGCCTGGAATTGTCTACTTTTAAGCCTTGATATCACGGGGTGCAAATCAAAATGTCACCAGGTCATCATTGTTTCAACTCATGACTGGATTTTGAAGTGGCTACAGTCTGTGTTAAACATTTGATAAAGAAAACATAAGCATAAAATAAACCACGCATTCCAATTACTTTAGAGGTATGAAGTCTTTATTACATGATAACTCAAGAATATTATTCAAGGTATAATTATGAATCTCAATAATAGTTCAGTACAAAAGTAGCTAAATATGCTAATGTAACCCCAAACAGCTAGGGTGGATAACGTCTTTCCAACTGTTCTGTGATGGCGCATGCATTAAACATTCACAGTGCATCTACACAAGCCTGTCTCCCCACTATAACATATGAAAAATAACTCTCTGACTGCTGTGTACACAGCCAACCCTCTTACAGTAACTGTACTATACAGTTCAGCCCCCAAATGGTCCATGGTCTGACCCAAAATGGCGGTGTGATTCAAGTTAGACATGGTATACTGGCCAGAAGCACAGCACAAATGTACAGTAAGCCATGAAGGCCCATGCAGGGAGCCGTCCATGCCCTGCGATCAGCATGATATTGCAGCCTTGTTGTGAAGCCTGTAAAGGCTTTTATTTTGTACACACACTATCAAATGGTGCACACACGCTTTGAAAGCACATCACTACCGGAGACACATTTTTGAAAGAAAAATCGCTTCCATTGCGTTATTTTTTTGTTGAGTAAATTCTAAGAATGTTTTATTTTTTTCTCCAAATATTACGCCTAGAGAGACAGTCTATTGCAAAGCCATCAGTTAGAAAGCATCTCGATTAGTAAAACATTGTAAATCGCTAAGCTAGTGATGGCAGCACACACAGACCTTATAGACAAGACAATACGATGATGGGCCCAATACACAGGATGAAACAAGTCTCTTGAACTACAAGTCACAATAAAACCAAACGAAGGTGAGCTCCCTGTCTCCAGAGGACAACAACACTGTTCTCACACACTCCCTGCCTGACCAGGAACATATAGAAAGGTTCAAACGAGGACATAAAAAAACAGCAAAAAAGTAAAATACTAAGAACATCCAAGCTCCTTTCTCAATTTACTCATCTCTCTCTCTCTCTCTCTCTCTCTCTCTCTCTCAAGTATAACTTTGTTCCAAATGGAGGAAAAAAAAGAAATAAACTTGTGTAAAAAGAGATGAATGTTTTTCTCACTCCCTGTCCCTCGGTGTCCGTGAAAAGGCAGGGCTTTGATAGGCGTCGCCCTCTAGTGCTGGAGAGGATGTATTACATATCTGAATCAGCACCAGACAGCCATTGACTTCTGAGAGGCAGATTTAGGAGACATGTTTTGTTGATGTTAGCGCTCCCTCTCTGCTCCTCACTGCGTGACACCAGGGGTGAAGTCCGGACGCCGCGTCTGGATGATTTTGGGGCGAGGGGGGCGGTTGCTGCTGCTGGCGCTTCCCTCGGCGTCGTCCTCGCCGCCTGAGCTGTCCTGCTCGCTCTCGCACACGTGCACGAACACGCTGGGGGTGGTGGGCGTGCCCGTGTGCAGCTCGTACTTTTCACCTGAGACAGAGAGAGCACTGTTAACACCGGAAGACCGGGAGCGTGCTGACAACCACTCTCATTCCATCGCAGCCGATGAATTCAAATCTGAAATGACGTGTTTCCGCTTGTGTGCGCGGGCGTCGTACCTGGCCCCAGTTTGGAGATGGCACAGAGGAGGTCATAGTTTATGACGGGCACGGCGTCCGGGGCCTGCTGCCACCCCACCGGGGGCGAGGCCGGGGGGGAGATCAGGAACTGTTTGTCCGGTTTCGGGGGCTCCAGACGGGGACTGCCTATGAGGACGGACTGCCGGGAAGACAGGGAAAATAAGGTCATTGTAAATACGTCCTGCTAATGTGCGAACCGCTGTGACGCACGTTACGTTTCCACTACGACAACGGCGAGTCACTGAGGGTTTCTGGGTATCGGCTAAAGAAAACGGGGCTGTTCTTTACCTGAGCAAAGTAGAGACGCATCTCTTTGCCATTGAAGTCGCTCTTGTGCAGTCTGAGCCTGGCCTCGGCAGCGGCCAGGGCATCGCTGAAGTTAATCCTCACGCGCCGGAAACTCTTAAAGAACTGGAAGTTCACATCTGGGTCAAAGGAACGGAACAGAGACTCAAAGCTGGCCTGTAGGGGGAGAAAGTGGGGAAACAGACCGGAGATGAGTGGGTTGGATTAGGTCGCTGTCGGACTCCGTCCCGCTAAGCCAAGTTAGCACATAGCGTCAGTGATGTAGTCCTAATAAGCATATTAGATACATAATCATCCTTTTGTCCAGAAATAGGCTACGCTTCTCAAAACCGCTTAGTCACAATGATAACACGCAAAATAGTCTTACGACCATTAGCTACAGTTATGAGGACGCCGTAGGGCACCATCCTGAACTACCTGTTCTGAAAACAGTTGGCAACCGTGTCTCATATTTCCAGTCTATCGAACCTACCCGCCCCCACCCCAACCCCATCTAAAAATAACTGCCGCAGCAAAACGCTTTACTGAACTGGCCCATTGAAAAAGAAAAACGAACACCATTCTGTTGTCATAGTAACCCTCCAGCACATGTGCCCGGCCTTTGGCCGCTGAAGAAAGACGCTGTGTGAAAGTGTTGTTATGGGAGCCAAGACCAGACCACGAGGACGCGAGCACCTCGGTGGTCTTACACATCAAAATAGAACGGGAGCAACACAGATCTAAGAGCAGATGAACCATTACAACCCCTGGGTGTTAGAGACAATGTCAACTGAACTCAGATCAGTTTTAGGAGACAGATCAGAGGCAACATATAAAGCAGTCTTACCCGCGACTCAGGCCTTTCAAACACTTCCTGGTTGGTCACTGAGGCAACCAGGCAGAAGGCGTTACACTTGGTGGTCTTCAGGTGCATGATGGGAAGGGCAGGGAGGCAGAGGTTTTTCCACCTGATGAAGCGGGAGGTCAAAGTTTGTGAGGAGGGGCGGGGATGATGATGATGATGACGACAGGTGTTGGGGGGCTGCGCCGATTTCCCCAGCGTGAGGATTGAGTGAGATCTTGTTGCCCCGAGAAAAAAAATCCTGTTTCTCTTACTTCCCGTTTCCCTTACTACTTCCTCTCCTATCTTCGTCCTGTTTTACTATTCTCTTTTCAAATTCCCTTTTCTCCTTCCCGTCTATCTGTGTATACAGTCCACACCCTTACGAGGTGCAGAACCATGCAGTCCTCACGGAATGAAGAAAACGAATAAACGTGTCCAAGTCCAAGGCTTAAACAGGTAGAATCGGAGCAGATCCAAAGGTAACAAAGTCAGTGGTTGCTCTAAAGTCCCAGTATTGGCAGGAAGGTGTGCAGGGAACAAAGAAAAGGCCCTTGGTCTTTGCTACAGAACGTTCCGGATTGTGTACAAGAATCTGTATGCTTTCTGCCTGTACCAGCCGCTTATATGAGAGTCACAGCTACTGACGCACTCAACAGCCCCTCCCTCCTTCTCTCTCTCTTCCTCGTTTTTTTCCATGGTTCATTCAATCTTAGCCAACCTGCTGACAGGGGGTGTGGCGTTCTATTCCTTCCCATCTTCCCTCCCTTCTTCCCTCAGATTAGTTCCCTCCCCCTCTGTTTGGCTGACTAATCAGGTGCAAAGAAAGGGAGACAGACGGCTGCCAAATAATGACATCAATCCTCGGCACACTGTGTTAATCTCATCACTGTTCACACACACACACACACACACACACACACACACACACACACACACACACACACACACACACACACACACAC
>JACXGI010004508.1:0-29870 GCA_016801175.1 Esox masquinongy | reverse complement strand
ATGACACACAATAAAAGTGAGAAACTGAAAGAGTGTACACCGAGAACATGAGACTGAAAGAGAGAGGTGGAGAGTGAGGGAAGGAAAAGAGAGAGAGGTGAGGGATGAAGGAGAACTGTGAGATGGAAAGTATGCAGCTGGAGGCTTGATAACACAGATGCTTTTATGAAAGTGGTATTAATAGCACGTAGGTACTGTGAAACTGCTCAAGAAAAAATGTGAAAGAGAGAGAGAGAGAGACAGCAGGATACAGAGGGAGAGAGAGAGACACAGAGAGAGAGTGTGTGTGTAATGTTCCAGTGAGGGAATGGAAAATGGGAATATGAAACCAAAACAGAGGATGGAAAAAATGCAGGGCTAAGAAAGCACACAAACACACAAGGAGCACTATGCAAGTGGCTCTAAAGGAGATAACTAACAAACTAACAGAGAAGAAAAAGGTCTGGAGACCCACAGACCCCAAGACCCTTTCTGACAACACTGCTTGTGAGCACCATGCAGAGAGCACCAACTCCGGCCTTAGATGTTATGAAAGGTGACATGGCGTAACAAACTGGCCGTTCCTAGTGGCCGACAAGCCAGTCAGTTAGAAGAGGCCGACCTAGCGTCTGAGACCACGGCTGAGACTACAGAAAGCGACATGTGGGACCTCAGACCTTGTGCTTTGTTCTAGAGGAGTCTACCATTGTCTGACACGAGTGGCAGAAACACAAAGACCAAAGTGTAACTGATTGCAACGAAAGCCCTCAGAAAGCCACGTACGCACATCTAAATGTTCAGAATATATGCTAGAAGTCATCACCAAGACATTCTGTCCCATAGAGACCTCACTGGAAACGAGACACAGGTGAATTGAAACTGAAACAGACAGACAACTAAGAACCAGTCTACAGCTGGTACAATGACGTGTATTGTTGGCCTAATGTGCACGTTTGGCAGCATAAGCAAGCATGCACGCACACTCGCACGCATGCACACAACTCTGTCCTGGCTTACAGCTTTGTGAACGTCGTCTGCCATGCAAATACCTGAATGATTCAATGTGTGTGTACAGTACAACAGGTCAGTGTTTCCAGTATTTAACCTCCCAGGTGTTACCTGAGGGGCCGATCAATGGGGACCTGTCCTAAAATGGCCCTTTGTGATAATGCCTGACCTTTACCACAAGGGGGAGGTCACCGTGATTTGGACTGGACCGTTGGCCCGATTCTGGACAGGGTTGGGTCCACAGCAGTAGGACGGAAAAGTGATCTTTGTGATGAGAACAAAGTGCTGTTTGACACAGTGGAATATTCCATCACATGACCTCTCAGCTGGCTCCTTGAAGTCATCATCTTTTAAGGACCTTTAACCTCTTTCACTGGCAAGCCTGATTGATTATTCAATCGTCTGTGTCCATCTGTCTGTGCGTTTGTGAGAGAGAGAGAGAGAGAGAGAGAGAGAGAGACATAGAGGTGGGGGAGGAGAGACAAGAGCAGCTGTTCTGGTTTAACCACCTGTCTCATTGTTTCCGCTTTCACCTTTCCATGAGAAGCAGGCCGTCCAGAGGAAAATACATTCTGGCTAAATCTGACAGTCTTTAATAAGTGCCCCCAGCCAGCATGGGCTCTTACATTAAACAGTGTAGCCTGAAGACCCACGGCCAGTTCAAACGTTGCTCTCATCAACAAAATCAACAGTGTGTGTGTGGGTGTTTTCTGTTTCCTTTGAACCCCTGGCTCCAACCAGAAAATTGCAAGGCATAAGGCCTCGTCTTTGGTTGTGGGAATAGCCTACATAGTTACAGTCTCTCATTTCTCCCTTTTCAACCTCCCCTCTTCCTGCTTATGACTGTGTCCATCACGTTCCTTCCTGCTTGTCTGCTGCAGTGGAAAATGTTTCTGAATGTAAGACTTGCCTACACAGTGTGGAAGAATGTTGTGTACACAGAAAAAAGCATTAGTCAGATTTCCACTGAACAAAGTCAGGCCCTGTGACACGATCACCTCAGGAAGGCTAGATAGGCAAGGTCTTGTGGATAAAAAAAACAACCACATTCGGTTTCACAATAAAAATGTAGGTAATTTGTCAGGGCCATTTCTGTAACAGGTCATGCTGACAAACAAAAAAACCTTGATTGCGATGTTAAACAAACTAACAATTTCCATTGAAGATTTCACAAAAATACCATCAGCTGAAAAAACAGCGCAGATTCAAAGTTTGGAAAAAGAATGACGGTTTGCGCTGTTTGTGTCCTGAAGCAGAGTTTCACCTGTCAAACTGAAACGGGGATAAAAGTACATTTTTAAAGGCATATAAGGAGCCGGGCAATCCCACTCATTTTATTATTGTAGAGCTAGAACCGTGTTGGAAATACAGGAAAAACAAATGAGGTCAAAGATCGGTTGGGCAGATTCAATGCTGGCTCCTACACGCAAGCATGAGTCGACGCCACAAGGGAGGGCATTCAGATCACAATTACAACTATAAACGTCATTTAGCAAGACATTTTGTCCAAAGCGACATGCATACAGCCACCACCCGCTGGGCCACCAAGCGCTGCACTCTGCCAGCTGAGGTACCCTGGAGGTCAGAGGTCGTGGCTGGCCTTAACCAGGTTGCTTGCCAGCTTCGACTGTTTGCTGTTAATTATCTTGTGATGTGTTCACCTCGTGTAATCCCGCCCAGTTTAAGGAGACAAAATGATCACCCCCTTTGAATGGTTACGCTCCTCTGAAAAACACACCGCTATCTCGCGTTATCTAAAAGTGACCTTCCCGTGTCTGATGTACCACCAACAATCACAGTCCCGAATGAGCTCCAGGTGCGCCGCAGGTCATTTAGGAAGGGGGATGTACTTCCCCCTTTGTTTCAGTTGGATGGAATCTGTTGTCTCATTTTATCTTCTCAACCAATGACCGGTTTGCGGGGTGTGACTTTCAGATGGAAAGAGATTTCTGATCGATGATCATGTGACAACTGTTCTGATCTTGTGATCTTCATAAGAGAAATTCCTCAGTTTTTAGTAACAGTGGTACAAGACAGTAGCCGTTCACATAGATAGTGTCTATTATATTAAAACATACTTTTGAATATTAAATTACATGTTAGATATTTTAAATTTTCGTTAACAGATGCGTTTTCCCATCCTCTCTAAAACCGAATTTACATCTGGTGAAATCCATGAACACATTTTTTTTTTTACACAAGCCATTGAAGTGAGGTCCAATCAGTAACTGAAAAGTACAATCATTATTCGAACATACTTACTGAAGACACCACTTGTGAGAAAACTTCCCGGTATGCTTGACATTGTAATTACTATGTTTAAACCTGAAGAACTTTTGATTAGAAGTTATGACGGTCATAAAATGTGCCACAGAACCTGCAAATAGCTGTTCCTCATTGCATACGTACAGTGGCTCAAGTGGCTGATTGCGTGTTTAAGAAAGTGCATCACTGTCACTAGATGTTATCGGAGACTTAGATAAAGCAAACTCATGCCACATATGAAAACGTGTGCGCGCGCTGGCAAAATAATATTTATGACTGGAAAAAGCTGTTGCTCAGGATGTCATCCTACTAAAAAAACAATCATTTTTCTAACCTTGTGGTGACCTAAACTTAACCCGTAATACCTACACCATTAAGTCATTATACAGCTCAGGAAAAATGAAGAGACCACTGCACCTTTTTCTTTCCTTTCCAAAAAAGTTGAAAAGGAAAGTTTTGAGTGAGGAACAGAAGCATTCAATTTGCAGTGGTCTCTTAGGTTTTGAGTGAGGAATAGAAGGGTTAAAATTAAGAGACCACTGCAAATTGAATGCTGGTCTGAATTTTTTCCGGAGCTGTAATTATAACTCTAGGCCCATTTGTATGCTTTACCCTAACCCCTAAGCTGGAAATAACCTTTTTCCTTGTGGGGACCGAATTGTCAAGTTTTAACATCTTTTTTGGGACTTAACCAGATGTGTAGTAACACCAGGATGTGTGTGTGTGTGTGTGCGCATACACACACACACACACACACACACACACACACACACACACACACACACACACACACACACACACACACACACACACACACACTTTCCATTGTTCAAATTCCACTGTCATCATCACAGATCTACTTCCAGTGGCCTTCATTTGACTGACAAAAGAGGTCAAATTCTCCTTAGTCAAAACCCCTGACAAGTAAGGACTGATTGTGCACCATACACATTCCCCTTTAAGCTAAGGGCAGACAAGGAAGCAGTTAAAAAACACAACAATATACAAGGACAATTTCCCATGTGCCTCTGAAATGTATTCTCAGTTGACTAACCTATAGGGCCATATACTCCAAACTTTAAGTCTGAATGTTGAACAAAATTAATTTGTTGAACAAAATTCACTTTCCAAGTGGACAGCTTATTTTGTCCTTATCTTAGTGGCAATATGAAAAGACTTTGAATGAAAAACATGGACCTTTGTGTATGGCCATCGCTCATCCTCAAAAGCTGTCTACAAGATGCAAGGACATGCACACCACATTTCTATTCACTAACGTACTAAGGTTGGTGCTTAGTGACAGAAACGTAAAGCAGCGTTACAAGTCCTCTAAAAAGTTGGTTACATGATACTACCTTGGGAATATTTCTTTCTTTCTCAGATTTCAAAGAGCAACTTCACAGACACATTGTAAAAAGTTAAAATATATTTCTACTCAACATTCTAGCCGGTAAGGATAATTCCCTTGCATTTGTGGACCATGAAATCAGACTGGAGCCAAGACAATCAATCCTTTGCAAGCACATTAATAATTCTGTCCCAGTTAGGATAAAATCAACATTTTTTCAAGCTTCCCATATTCCAGTCTTGCTATTGCGGAAAATGTCAACGTTCTTGCTGATGGAGCTGTCTCAACCCTTATGGAATGGAACCGTTTCCATGTGTGTGATGTGGGTGGCTGTGGAGAGGGAACTAAACAACTAGGAGTCTTATCTTTAGAAAGACAGAAATACTGGGAGCTATGGAATCTATTAAGGGGTATTGACGCTATTTACTTACTATCTTTGGATTAAACATGAGAATTCGCGCGCGCGCGCGCGCACGCACGCACACACGCACGCACACACACACACACACGCACACACACACACACACACACACACACACACACGTTTATGCTATTTAGCAAGAAGCCAATTGAATGTTGGTTCAATGCTTTAGTCCACCACAGCAAACGTGCTTACCTTCAGAGTTTGGTCATTAAAAACATCTTCTTTTACTTTGCATGCGATAAGGGCGTTTGGTAGGTCGGTGAACTGCACATCCACCGTCGCATCAGCACCAACGCTCTTCTCCAATTTCTGCATCTTTCTGACCTAGCCGAACTTGCTCTGGTCGCGCCTGGTTTAGTTTTTTTCAACTATTGAGGTTCAAACCTAACCAAGCTCTCTGTAAATAAATGGTGGTCCTCGGTTAGCTTTCAGCTAACGTTGGCTGGCTAGCTAGCAAAGCTCCTAGCTAGCTAAAATCCCAATTATGCAAGCTCATTCGATTTGTCATTAATAAATGGCCTCAAATAAAATAAAAAAAAATGTTGTTTATGGCAAAATAGTTCCCGTTAATTAACGTTGTATTCAATAAGCATACTAACCTAAAACCTGAATGTGCTATTTTGGTGCTGTTGGCCCATCGGATAAAGGAGATGACGTAAACGCGACGACAAACAGCTGATGCGATTTTCCGGTTATAACTGTCGCAACCAGCTTTACTGATCACTACAATTCTGGATTGTTCGAGACATCACATGATAGCATATTAGTTTGACGGAAACAATCTGTCAGATAATTGTCTAGTGTGCAACGCTTGCCTATTGCAAATTATTGAAGCGTTCGGAAAGTTATTGTACTTTATCAGCTGTCACATTATGTAAATGTTGTGTTTTAAGACATTCATTTTGTTAGTTGGAATCGAACACTGTCATTCAGGAATTTTTCCCCACTGCAAATGTATGCTGTCCACTGCAGTAAAGTAAAGTGAAATTTAGATGATCTACTATTTTATCAAGCTAAAATTGAAGGCCATGCTGTTGTTGCATTATAGTCAAAGCAATACTGCCCTCTATTGTTTGAAAACGTAACGAGAGCGATATACAATGCCTACACTAGTCCATTTAAGAGGGTCATTATGACAAGTCCATCAAATTGTATAGTTCTTTAGATTAAGTTTAAAAATGTAAATACAATTACAAAGGTTATTTATATTTTTAACAACAAAAAAGCATTTTGGGAATAATTACATTTGGTCATCAATGCAATAATCAACACTATATTTTGATCCTAGTCATCACAGTCATAGTCATGATAGGTCCAATCTCTTTCCTGTTTACCTCTGAATGTCAGGCTCTAGGTCTAAAAGTCTAGCTCTGACTGTTTACTGCTGCGTTTATAGGTCTACTCACCCTAAATCCTGAAATAGGATAACGGATTGTACAAAGGGAAGGGCAACTAGTTTATAGAAAGGTGAGCTCGGGGAATCCTCAATGACCTAAGCAGTGCCTCAGCCTATGTGTTACATTAACAGAGAACTCAAAACCCAAGAAGAGCAATTTGGGGGAGGGGGGGGGGTAAATATGGTTTTGGGGAGGGTGTGGGAATGGGAGGGGTCATATGGAGAAAGACATGAGTGTCGGTCAGCAATTGGATGGATGGGGGCTTGGAGTGGAATAATGGGACCTTAGATATCTTGGGGATACTTAGACAATGCTGGGCTAGGCTCTGGGGTGGTGGTATAGGGTCCATGGCAGTGCTGGAAGGTATGGGCTGGCTCTGGGCGGATTTAAAGGAAGCAGGCTGGTCATGTGGGGATCAGCATCTGAAAATCAGCCTAATCCTACAGAGAAAGAGCGAGAGGGAGGGAGGGAGCGAGAGAAGGAGATTGTACCTTTTGACCTACTCTACACAGGCGCTAGTTACAGGCTGGAGCTCCAGGGATCGACAACTGGAAGCTGTGCATGAGCTCTTGGAACCTACAAACACAAACTTTCACCCAACTTCTTCAAACTCACCTTGAAGTCCTGGACACACACAATAGCGGAACCGAAGACTCACTACCTCTCTGTGCGTGTTGGTCTCTCAGTAACCATGGCCCAATCCGAATCTACTGGCCTTAGCCCGGACTTCTCCAACGGAGCCATAATCCATAGGCCTGTAGGAACCAGTACCGACAAAGAAATGCAGAGACAACAAGATAAAGATGAGGAGGAGGATGTCGAACTGGCAGAAGAAGTGTTGGAACTAGGGGAGGAGGTGGGTGAAGACATGGAGGACATTGAGATGGAGGAGGAGGAAGGAAATGCGGCTGAGAATGTTGAAGTGACAATGGAAGCTAAAGGGAGCGGTGGATCAGTGGGTGATGAGGAGGAGAGACAGGTGGAAGAGAAAGAGGTTAGTTTTGACAAGAGAGAGGAACTGAACATGTCAGTTGATGTAACTGAAGAAGTGCATGTCACATCTGTAGAGTCTGTTGAAGAACAGAAACCCGCTGAGAGAACCACAAAGGATATTGATATAGATATAGACAGAGAAAGAAAGGAAGGCAAACCTCTTCTTCCTCCACCAACCTTTAGGTTGCCAGACCAGCCTGTTCAGACCCCTGAGATTATTAAAGAATCACCACAGGAGGAGAGAAGAGAGTGGAAAGAGGAGGTAGGAGAGAGGCATAAAAAGAACGAGTCAGTCACTGTGTGTACAGAGAAGGGAAGGGTAAGAGAGACTCCCGGGAGAGAAATTGAGTCCATTGCTGATGATAAAATGGGACAAGAACAAGGTGTGGGATCAGAGTTGCACCAAGATCTGTCTATTACTGATGAACTGGAGAAGAAAGAGGATGAGACATCTGCAGAGGAAGATATTCTGCAAATAGCTTTGCCTTCTGATGAGGCACTGACGACAGGGGACGAAGTTGGTTTGACGACAACAGAAACGCTAGTCTTGTCCACCAATGATGTAGAGAGTAAAGAGAAAAAGGTGAGTACAGAGAGCAAAAAGCCAGAAACCGGGTCTACTGCTGACGACACAGATCAGGAAGTAGAGATGCCAACCAGCCAGGCACCTAATAATGCTCTAACTGCAGAAGAGAGTGATGAAAGCAGGAATCAAGTGACTAAGCACTGTCGCACTGTGTCCACTAGTGATGAGGTAAGAGAGACACAGCAGGAGGAAGGACAGGAAGAGGAGCCCAAACATCCGCCAGACAATAATAATGGAGAAACAAACGCTGATAACAACGACGTGGCAGAGAACACACATGTTTTTTCAGGAGACGAGTACAATGTGAGCAAGGAAATAAATGGAATCAGTAGAGTTTCAGAGGAACGAGGAGAGACAACTGAAGAAGATGTATCAAAGACAGAAGAGGGGGAGTGCCAAAAGACAGAGAAGCCAACATTGTTATACCTTACCGACGAACTAACGGAGATTGCAGCGAATGAGAGTCAAGCGACAACAGCCCAACAACCTACGGCTCTTGTCTTTCCATCTGTTGAGGAAGATGAGGGAGGGAACAGGAGCAGGAAACAGCCCCATGAAACTGAGGAGGGGGAGACTGGAGTTAAAGAGGAGGGAGGTTTACAACTCACTGAACAGCAGCTACAGGTGAGAGATAGTGATAAGGAGAGGGCAGTGGAGGTAGAGGGTAGGAGCAGGGAAGCTCTCCAGCATGTTGGGAATAATGAAGGGGCGGGGAGGGACACCAGATGCAGCAACATAGAGGAGAAGAAGGACGATAATGTAGAGATACCTGAGGAAGCGAGACAAGGTGGAAATATGGAGAAGCAGTCAGAAATGCAGTTTGAGCTTGATTACGTGGCCATGGAGGAGTTGGAAGTGAAAGAAAACAGGGTTCTGGATGAGCCACCGATACATATTCTCGAGGGTACAGAGGGAGCTACACAGGAGGAGTATGAGGATTTAGAGCATGTCGAGGAGGCCTTTGAGATTGATGAGGGAGAAGAACATGATAAAGAACATGCTGGGGAGGTCATTCTGAATGAGCCCAGGACTGCAGAGCATGGGGTAGTTCAGGAGATGGAGCGTCCAGTCCTGGTCTCAGAGATAGAAATGTTAGGAGCCAGTGAGGGTGAGTTAGAGGATGAGCCAGTGACAAACATTGACGATAACCTAGACTCGCAATCAGAGGGAGGGGCTGAGGTTGTGGAAGAGCTAGAGAATATCATTGAGGGTAAGCTCAAACCTGCAGCAGAGGGAGGCAGCAAGACTGGAGAGTGCCTCCAGCCTGTTATTAAGGATGAGCCGGTAAAGGTTGGGAATGAAGACACAGTGAAGGACAGAAGGAAAGTGGATGAAAAAGATATGGAGCTAGAGGTCAAAGGTCACAAAGCCACAATAGAGAATGGGTTCCCTGGAACAGAGGAGATAAGACGGCAACTACTGAATGAGATGCTGCTATCTCCAACCAGGCTGAAAAAACGAGAAGTGAAAGATGAAGTGACAGTTAATAGAGATAAGGTGGCCCCCCGCAGAAGTAGTAATGACTGGATCAAGAAGGAGTCCCCAGAGGAGGTGCAGAGCCACAGTGGGAGGGAGGACTGGATCAAGAAGCAAGCCCCCGAGGAGGTGAAGACTGCTGTTAAGAGGGACGACTGGATCAAGAAGCAGGCCCAAGAGGAGGTGCAGACCCATTGTAAGAAGGACTGGATCAAGAAACAGGCCCCAGAGGAGGTGCAGACCCGCCTAAAGAAGGAGGACTGGATCAAGAAGCAGGCCCCAGAGGAGATACTGGTCCATGGTAAGAAGGAGGACTGGATCAAGAAGGAGGCCCCAGAAGAGGCACAGACCCCCGGGAAGAAGGAGGACTGGATCAAGAAGCAGGCCCCAGAGGGGGCACAGACCCCCGGTAAGAAGGAGGACTGGATCAAGAAGCAGGCCACAGAGGAGGCACAGACCCCCAGTAAGAAGGAGGACTGGATCAAGAAGGAGGCCCCAGGGGGGGTGCAGATCCTTGGTAAGAGGGAGGACTGGGTCAAGAAGGAGGCCCCAGGGAGCTTGCAGATACCTGGTAAGAAGGAGGACTGGATCAAGAAGGAGGCCCCAGGGGGGGTGCAGATTCCTGGTAAGAAGGAGGACTGGATCAAGAAGGAGGCCCCAAAGGAAGTTCACATCCCCAGTAAGAGGGAGGACTGGATCAAGATGGAAGCCTCAGGGGGGGTGCAGATCCCTGGTAAGAGGGAGGACTCAATCAAGACACAGGTCCCAGAGGAGGTGCATATCCCCAGTAAGAGGGAGGACTGGATTAAGAAGGAGGCCCCAGAGGTGGTGAAGACTCTGGCTAAGAAAGAGGACTGGATCAAGAAGCAGTCCAGAGAGGAGATGCAGACCTCTGGAAAAAAGGTGGACTTAATCAAGAAGGCCCCAGAGGAGGCGCAGACTCCTGGTAAGAGAGAGGACTGGATCAAGAAGCAAGTCCTAGAAGAGGCACAGAACACCATTAGAAAGGATGACTGGATAAAAGAGCTGAAGTCAGTGCTCAAAGAGGAGGTGCAGCCCACAAAGGGAGACGATCCAGTGAAGAAGAAGAAAAAGAAAGTGGTGATCATGGAGGAGGCACCCACTATCATGCATCAAAAGAAAGAGGTGAAGACAGATGGAAAGAAAGAGAAGGAAGAGCAGTGGGAGGTGAAGAAAGAGAAGACAGAGCAGGCGGAAGTAAAGAAGGAGAAGGAGGAGCAGGGGGAGCCAAAGAACACTGTGAAGCTGCAGACCCCAACTCATCACAGTCAAGACAATGACAGCCCAAACCCCCAGGAGTATGTGATCTCCCTCTATGTCAAGGTACAGCAGCACCATGATCTAACTACGGGTTTGTTACCTTTGATGTTCAGAACATCGCAAATAGACAGACATATAATGAGCGGAGCAGATCAATTTCCCTTTCACTAGTAAATGACAGGCCAACCTGTCTGTGGTACAATAAATCTCTACAGTAGTTAATTTCTGTATGTTCTGTTATGTTGCATCAACCTGAACAGGCCCCGGTGCTACCCAACTCAGGTCCTAAATGGCAATAGAGTATATCGGTGGATTATGAATCAGGTCTATTTGCTTGCACAAGCATTACATGCTTGGGTCCAGGACTGATGAACAGTGAGTGGTTGAGGACATGTGATCTAGAAGATTGTGTAGATCCATCTGCCATTGTCCACTTGTTTAGCAAACTCCACACGTGGCAGGATATAGCTTTGCATGTGACCTATTAAGTGTACCTACTATTCAGATAATGGCTACAGAGGGTTTATCCGTTAACATGAACATTCCAGACCCACCACTTGCTCTTTGAGGTGGTTTAATAGACATTCTCTCTTTGCTTTCTTGCTCTCGCACTTGGAAATCAAATATGTACATCTTAGCTACTTAACCCTTAGCTACAGCTAATTATAGGATCCAGTCACAGCTCGTGGTCTATTGGTCGTAAAGGCTAGCTCAGACACCAGCCGTTTAAAGCTCTTTCTAATTTCAGTGCAATGTGCAGACATTGTTTTGTTGTTGTGGTCAGTTCTCATCTTGCTGGTTTACAGTAAAAGAATTTGACAACCTAAAATGGCCGCTTGTCGCGATAGAGAGGCTGTTGTTTTTAGCATTAGCCTACTTAACCACTTTGGCCTTCTTTAGTCAGCTCATTTTTACTACAGAGTTTAGCCACAGGGCAACATACCATTAAACTGGCAGCAATTTACACCTGATTGAGTAATAGACACATTGTTTGCCCCTGTAGGTCATGGCTGATGTGGTAAAGAAAGGACTGGATTGGAAGCTGTGTCTCTTGGCACTGGCCATCAAAGTCTTGGCCTAAACTTTGCCATTCAGTCTTTTCGATCAGCTACGGAAAAGTCAAACATGCTTTTTCATTGCATCTGGTACATTCCTGGTTGTATCACCTGTTAAATGATTTCATTGGAGGTGTTGTGGGGGGGGTGTTGTGGAGGGGGGGTTCTGTGTAGCATAGAGTATGTTGGCTTAAATGAGGCATGCTGTTGGATTGCGTGTGTGTTTGCATTTGAACCCGCTGTGATCTACTTATCTCATCCCATTACGAGAGTGATATCCTACTGTAATCCTTCTCTCTGGATGACTGCACACACACAAACACACTCACACACAAACATTATGGGCTTCACTGTCCCATCTGTGCTCGTGTGTGGGAAGCATTCTAGTAGTCTCTATGATGGCCGTCTGGCACGAAATGGCTGCAATGGCACCATCTGTAATGAAGGCAGTGTAATGAAGACAATCTATCATTATTTCTTATTCTAATATCAACTGAGCCACGCTTCTCTGGCTAGTTCATATCCTATATTAAAAATGCATCCCGGAACTTTTGCGACTACAAAACTATTTTTTAAGACAGCGCCACTTACATCCAGTGGCCAAAAATGAAGGAATACATCTTCAGTTCAGATCTTAACTATCATTGAGCACCCTTTGGCTCATTTCGTTGTGTGTCTCTGTAGCAACCTGGGGGTTGTGGAGTTGATTCCCAGTTGTGCTACTGTACATTGTATACTATATAATTATGTGTGTAGTTAGATTAAAGAAGCTGCTGCAAAAAACACAATTTTGTTATAGGGTTAGTCTGGAGTGATCATGCCGTTGGCCCAAGTCGTGATAAAAGGCACATTCCGGTGTTAAATGAAGGTGCCCTGCTGAAAGATTAAGCCTGGGGAAAAATGTCCTAATATCCTGACCTCGTCTCCCTGGGCACCTGCTCACATAATACAATAGAGGCCTTTGTGTTGGACTTGGATTGATAGCAACCAGAAGTATGCTCCACAGCCAAGGCCAGGCCATGCAGGAGGCAGGAGCTCCACTTGAGCCTCGCAGCAGAATACCCAGAACGGGTTAGATCAGGGTTACCAAACACCCATGGATAAGTTGAGCGTCCTGGTCGCTAATTATCCCTCAAGTATAAGATGCAATATATTTGTTTATTTTGTTCACTTTGAAGGTATTCTTTACTACTACAAATGTAAAAATGAATCATTATAAATTATAGTCAATAAAGTGTTACCTGTTAGCTGTTTGTTGTGACAGTTTGACCTAACACTACATTAACTCTGCATGCTGAAGGATTAAAGTGTGTGTAGGCCTTGCTCAGCCCAGCCTTGCCCAATCTCTCCATGTGTGGGGTGGGGAGGGCAATAGGTTAATCGCTACATTCTTTTGCATTCCCTCTTTCTCTCTCTCACCCTCTCTCACCTTGTCTTGTTCTTATGCTATAGCCCCCTCTCCTGTTTTTGTCATGGGTTAGCCCCCCTCTGCCTCTGTCTGATCCTAAGCTGATTATCTGGCCTGCTGGTATGTGACAGACTGGGGTGTGTGGAGACAAGAGGAGGACCACTCCACTCACACGCACGCAGATATTTAGCTTACTGGTCAGCTGTACTTGTCACTATGGTTACAAAGTCACAAATCACACGACTAGGCTCATCTATTGCTGTGAGCTTCGGGATCACGTTTCCATTGTGACGAGTCAGAGAGGGTTGGGTTTGTGATGATCTCCATAGATTACACTGCATTATCTCTGCTTTATGCTGTTGACAGCTGTCCACCCATTATAGCAGTTTTATGACATCTATGGTTGAGGGAGTGCCCCAAATACCAGTATCTTTTGTATGTTTGTGTTTTTGTTTGTGTCTCTCTGTGTGCGTGGCTATGTGTGTTGTGTGGGTATTGTTGTGGGTGAAAAACATTGGCGTATTTCACCAGAATCAGACAGATGCTATGAGTGAAGGACTGAGGATTCCATCAACTCCTACACACTGACCCCAGAACAGATCTTACATTGTTCTACCAGCCCACACAGACAGTATACTCATTGAGACTGATTGGATCAGCTAGTGCAGTGTCTGTAATTTAAGGACTGATACAAACCTGATGCATCAAGAGTTTCTACATTGAAGTGAATGAGAGAAAAATATAATTTCTGGAAGTTTAATCTAATGAATCAGGGAGAAATAAGAGGAAAGGAACCCCTGGTCCATATCGCTTTTTGGAGGCTGTTGTACTCGGTTTGGACATGGGCTCTAAGAACGGGTACCTACAGCTCAAAAAAACACATCAGAAATAAATCTCCCAAAGTAAATTAAAGACGTCTCACCAAAGTAAAACAGGGAAAACACGTGGATAGTCTGTCCATTATATTATAGCTCCATGTGTTAACAAAGAGGGAATGGTCAGTGCAACCCGCCTCGCTGTCCTGCTCTGCATAACCACACCCCACATGAACCATGGACGCCCACAGTAACAGAACTCTCCGACCCGGTCCGGACACAACAAGAGACAGTAACTTTCACAGGTTTCGCCAACAGAGCTGGAGTGAGTATCGTATTTGAGGCAGATTGGGTTACGGATCGGGGTTCGTCTTTGGCAGGTTGCATCCTCAGGGCCTCCAGTGGTTACAGGTTCTAGGATATGAGTCTTTAAGGTGTTTTGTCACCATGGCCTGGTTTGACATAGCAGCCAAAAAGCTGGGGTTCCCAACTATCGAGCTGTTTGTTAAGGTAAGAGTTGAGCTTGATGTATCAAAATATTTGATAGGGCTGGTTCTCCAGTTTTTTTTATTTGTCTCAGGTTTGTTGAGGACCTCTAGTGGTAAGAGAACGTCACAGCAGTTACAAACGTGCATAGGAGTCTTTTACCAACCGAGGAAATATTACAAAGGCACTTTTGATTGTGGCCGGTTAAAGTTATGCTTTTCATTGATGGGTTAATCGAAATCCATGTACGTGTCCCCTACGTAGGCTGGCAGTGATGGTGAGAGCATCGGAAACTGTCCTTTCTCCCAGCGTCTCTTCATGATCCTGTGGCTGAAGGGAGTCATCTTCAACGTCACGACTGTTGACCTCAAAAGGTTTTGGTCATTGGCCAGCACGTCTATTACTCAATCTTTCTATGTTAACGATCAAATACATTTTATGTACGTACGTTCCACGGACGTTCAGACCCTAACGCTTCTCGATATAGATTCTGACCTAGGAATCGTGTCAGTGCTCTTTAAGATCCTGTATCATTTTGTTACCTAGAAAACCGGCGGACCTTCAGGACCTAGCACCGGGGACCAACCCTCCGTTTGTCACGTTTAATGGGGAGGTGAAGGTGGACGTGAACAAGATTGAAGAGTTCCTGGAGGAAAATCTCACGCCACCGCGGTACGCGCCCCGCGCTTCCTGCCTCTGTCTCTCAATCAATCTTCCACTTTTGGTATTCAACGGACCAATCCTGATATCTAATATTTCTCGCCCTCAGGTACCCCAGGTTGGCAACTACTCATCCGGAGGCAAATACAGCAGGCATAGATTTGTTCGCAAAGTTCTCCGCCTACATCAAGAACTCTCGCAAAGATACTAATGACGGTAAGTGTTGTGTGTGTGTGTGTGCATGCGTAAATGTGACTTGTTAGTCTTTAATTTACCCTACGATGACCGCGTGCATGTACACTTTGTACCTTGTGTTTGCAGGCTTGGAGAAAGCCCTGTTGAAGTCCTTGCATCGGTTGGATGAGTTTTTGCGGACGCCCCTGCCAGAGGAGACTGATGCTAACAGCACAGACAACCCTCAGGAGTCCACACGCAGCTTCCTGGACGGACCCGACCTCACGCTGGCAGACTGCAACCTCCTGCCAAAACTACATATTTTAAAGGTACTGTAGAAACAACCCAAGCTTCTGCTGGATGCTGGATGCTAAATGCTGTGTCAGCAAGGTAATCCATTGTTCAACTGCTTGCTGGTGGTGAGGTGTGAGTTGGCGACCCATTTGGTCGGTTACCAGCAACACAGCAAGGCACATGCCAAACAAGAAAGCCAGTACTGCATAGTCACCTTGAAACCTTTTTTGTCAAAGGTTAGATGCTTTAATCCACGCCACCTGCCGGCCTAAAGATGTTAAATATGCTCATCATGAATTAGACCATCTTACCGATGTGTTTTCTGCTTAAGAGAATGTGCTTTGTTTCTCTCCAAGTGTTACTTAACGTTTAGGCCACATCCTAGTTAATGTTCTTTGACTTTTGTGTTTGTCTGGTCCCAGGTGGTAGCCAGGAAGTACCGTGGCTTTGAAATTCCAGTGGATATGGTGGGGGTGTGGCGCTATCTAAACCATGCCTATGAGAGGGAGGAGTTTACCAGCACCTGTCCTGCGGAGCGTGAGATCGAATTTGCCTACATAGATGTAGCCAAACGAATCAAATAGAAAGAAAGGGAGAGTGAGTGAGGGTGTGGGGGTGTGTGTGTGTGTGTGCGTGCGTGTGTATGAAGGCATATATGTGATAGGGTCTTTGTGCACTCACTGGTTGGGTCGTACAGAGCTCATAGGTAAAGTGTCATGCCTGGTGTGAATCTGGGACCAATAATTCGAGAGGTCCGCATCCCTTTCACATACAGTAATTAACCACATGCAGTGGCCGGGCCAGCCTATTGTAGAGGTAAAATAATGCTCTGTACTTCAAGTACTTCTGGCCAAAGCCCCGTGTTGTGCATTATAATCTACAGAAGGGGGAATTGTACACTGTCATTTGTGAGAGAAACTGTTAAAATGCTACATTACTAACCTGAACAACATGAAGTGCTATCTACTAACATTGCAACGTTTTGAAATGGTCATAAAGCAGCTACAATCATTATTTAGTGTTGTGTTAAATTAAAGAGTCTGTACTCTGTTAATTTACTTTTCTTTACTGTAGTTTCTATTCGCCATCTGTGGGTAAATAATAGTTTGATTTTTGCTTTTTGAAGTTAGCCTGACTGTTTTCTACTGGTATGTTTTATAAAAGCTAAATCTGTGTTCTACTTCTACTGCAAGTTGTTAACAATCAAAATAATATTTTAATCACATAAATCTGCTTTAATAGCATTTTATATTGAATTCCAGTGACAACAGGCCACCCCTCTGCCTGTGGGTGGGGCTTACTGTTGAGAAGCTCACCTGATTGTGTCTTTCTGAAGAGAAAGTTTAAATCTGAAGCTATTTTGATTGTGGCAGAAGTGTGTATTGTATCTGTCTATGTACGTACTCAACTGACACAAGCCTGTGTACTCGCCTTATCATCCTCCCCAGAGGATGTATTAAACTGATTTTAGAACAGTGAAGTGTGTGTTCCTTATTTTGTTTTTTTGTTTTGTGTATCTTTTGACGTATGACAACTTCTGACAAACATTTCAATTTGCTTTGGAATTCCTCTTCAGGCCTCAGTAACCCAGTCACTTCCAGTCACCAAGGCGATGACCTTTCTGTGAAAAGCAAAACTTAAAAGCCCTAATATCAACAAGTGTAGTTTACAAAGCCAGAATACACATAATCCCCAGGGGAACATTTCCCCAGGAATTCAGGAGTTTTGAAAGAAGAGTATAAATCTCCTGTGTAAATCACCACCACCGAGGTAAGCGGTCCTGTAACATAACATACTTTAAGACCAATGTGTACACAGCCTTTAACTAAGGCAATGGACTCTGAGCTTTTTAATGATGCTACAAACGCTTTATAAATGTATTCTGAGCCACTCAAAAAACAGTCATGTGTGTGTCTGCCCTCAACCTAGTCTTTCACTGTGAAGCACAATGGCATTTCTAATGAAATTGGCCCGGGTTGATAGTGTTGGGCATTGTGCTCATTTCATAACGAACAACTAAGAGAAAGAGGGATCTGTAGAAAAATAAGCGTTTCTTTATTGTCGTATAGTTTTGTCATGCTTGGGTCATCTTTATTAGAGCTCGCTCTGCGCATTCTCTTTCATCAAGGGTTAACAGGCTTTGGTGCACGAAGGCACAAGTAGACAGGGGAATGATGGAGCAATCTGCTTGGTCAGTATGGTTATTGATGAGCCAAAGAAAAAGGTCAATGGTGGCGCCAGGCCCCCGTTTGCCTAGAGCCCGGGTGTCGGAGGGGGTAGGATGAGTCAGTTTGGAGGGCACCATGGATGTTTCCACGTGTGTTCAAAAGGTGGAGGATCAGTTTTGGGAGCAGTACTTCCAGAAACACACTGAAAGACAACAAGATTTAAAAGTTGAAAACAATGATTTTAGGATACACATCAAAAACAGGAAGCCAGTGACCTAATTGTACGCTGACCAATTGTTCCCACCTCTCTTATTGCTGGGTTTCTTGGGTTGTAGGGACTTCTTTCGGCTGCTGGGGTCTATGTGGTCAGTGCTGGCCCTGGATACAGTGACATTACCGCGTACATCCACAGGGGGCACTGTGGTGGCTTTCAATGCATCCTCTGCGGTCGCCTATGGCAAAGACACGGAAGGAAGTCACATTTTCATTTGATTTTACAACTCACTGTTAGATGGATCCTTAACCTGAAAATAATTTATGGGCAAGGAAGTAATGTAATCTGTGTTCTTTAAACAGTGTGTAACTGCTAATAGCTAACTTTAGCCACCATTAACAGTCAATGCGAGTGATTAGTCAACTATGCCGAAAAATCACTAAATGGCCAACGTTAAACCAAACATGGTTAAATAGGAAAATTTGAATTTCAGAAATTTCTTTTCCCATGGAAATCCCAGATCAGACATGTAGGCAATGTCATGAAAACATCAACTAACCCATCCCATGCACAGAAACATTGGGTCTTCATTGGGTCTAGTGAGTCTTCATTGGGTTTCATGTTGTACCGTACTGCACATGCGCAAGCTGTCAAATCAAAGGCCCTCATTCAATATAAAGTGTTTTCTGACAAAAATGAAAATGTGTTCACTTTCACATGGTTCTTGTAAGAAATTTGCTTGAATCTAGGTTTTGCATTTAGAATGAACAACTCCAAACACATTTTTCACTACTCATATTGAAACCCGAAATCAGTTGTCTGGTAATCTTGGGAGAAAATTACACAAATAGGTGTACAATAAGCACAAGACAGAGTATCATGAACATTGGAAAGGTAGCCAATCATTAACAGTCATAAACAGAATACTGACTTACAGCTTTATTCTTCTTGGCTGAATTCCGTCCATTTGGTGAACCCCTGGTCATTACGGTCATTCGCGTGCTGAGGCTGCGGTTCATTTTCCTGCTGAGCTCCTCCAGTGCCGACAGCATGTTCAGGATCTGGGCTCGTCTGCCTGGACTGCTCGTACCCTCGTCCATTTTCAGCTGTCCATTCAGATTGCCGGTGGGTGCAGGTGTCTTCTCTCTGCTAGCAGGGTGGGTGGTCATTAATAGTTTCTTCAGTGCTTTAGAAGTGCCGGTTGATGAAGCTTGTGTTGTCGATTGTTCAGCTGAGTCATCCATTGCTGGATCTGATGACTTTGTGTCTCCTGAAAGATGAACATTCACAAAACTTTAAACTTCTGCGCTGCCAAATCTTCAAACGTTGGACAGAATGTCCTGCTTGTGTATTTAATGTGATGGTGGCTCTTGATGACAACACTCGGTCCAAACATCTCACAACGATTCAGTCGTGGTTTCTTTATAAAGAGGCCTGCCTTGTTATTCTCTCGTCTCTTTGCTCCGCGGGGGTTCAGACCTAGATTTAAATTTGTAGAAACTGTCCTGCAAACAAAATGTGACTGACTGACTGACTGAATTGACTGACTGATTCCACCAAATCCTAGCAGCTTAGAGTCTGTTATGTAATGTAAATAAAGTTTACCACATTTCTCGGCTTTCTCTCTGTTTGTTTCAGAGGGTCACTCTGTCAGCCCAGGAGTATTGTTGTGTGGCCACAAAAAGAGCTTCCGGACGTCACAACCTCCCCTGACGTCACAACAGTCACCAAGCAACAACGTTAGCAACGCCATGGAATCCCCCGGTACCAATGTCAACTAGTATGGAAGCGAGGAGTGGACATGAGTGGTTTTGAGTGTCTGAACGTGTGTGTATGTGTGTGTGTGTGTGCGCATGTGGACATAAGACACACTCAAAGGATAATTCAGGATTGTGTGTGTATGAGGAAAGTGTAATAGAGGCAGAGATGAGTGTGAGAAACAAAATCTTCCTCTACATTCCCTGAATACATTCTTCACTCCTTAACATGATCACTCCATCAACTCTTCATCTTCTCGTGCCTATCCCTCACTCTCCCTCTTGCACCCCATAATCTCAAAATCCTGCGTAATTCCTCCATCCCTCTCTGTCCCTTTCAGAATCCTGACATTCTTCCCTACATACCTCTCTTCATTTCCGTCTGACATTGGATCTGGTGTCCTCTCCATCTCCTTCCACCTCTACAATTCTCCCTCCATCCACCCTTTCATTCCTCCATCCCTTCTTACATTTCATCTGTCCATCCCTCCCTCCATCCCTCTATCCTTCTCTCCATCTATTTGGTTATCCCTCCATTCCTCTTCCTTCCCACCATCTCTCTCTCTCTCTCTCTCTCTCATTATCCCTCCCTCATCTCCTCCGCCATCCCTCTCTCCTTACCTCTGTCAGTGAGCAGGGTGGGGGCTGGGTCCACTCCAGCCCACATTGTAATCAGCACAGTCAGAACTCCCACCAACAAGACCACAGATCCTTTCTGCATGATGGCACCTACTGACCACAATTCCTGACTGTTAATGAACCGTTTTCAACCACGACGTCTGGGTTTCAACCACAGGTACCACTCTGGTCGGTCAACTCAAGTCTTTGGGTTATACCAGGGTCTAGTTTAAGTCTCAAAAGCTGAGTTAGCTCTGTCGTCTCCTGGTGTTGAGATGAACCTGGATGTCTAGCTGATGTCAGTACAGTCAGTTGTTTGGTTCTCCTCTGGTCTCTCCTCTAAGTCTCTTACTTTATTTCTCTCTCTGATGTCAGTGCAACTCGTCTGTCGTGCACGTATCATTCAGCAGTGATGCGCCCCTGTGAAGAAGGCTTGTCGAGATGGCGTTTGCGTCGAGGAGCGTGTGCGAATTTTGCACCGGCTGTTTCTAACTGTAGACCCGTTCCGTCCTCTCTTTTTAAACCCAATGGTTCCGTTACGACAGGTCACACCAACACCTCGCCATTAACCAATGGGAGGACAGCTATTTTCTTCTGATCCAGCCCGCTCCTTCGAGGCGGCGTGGTGACATTTGGCGTGTTCGGCGTCAGGGTTGGCATTGTGTGTGTGTGTGTGTGTGTGTTTGTTTGCAAGTGTGTGTGTCAGTCTGTCGCCCCGCTGTATAAGCAGTGATAAGGCTCTTCTAAATGTGTTTGCTCAGGGGCCCACAGAGAAAGACCCTTTGACGCATGAGGGCCAAAAGCCTGTCTACAACACCCACAAAGTTGGCCCTGACCACACAGACACACACACACACACACACATATAAAATTAAAACTTGGCAGTCACAAAAACAAACGCTCCAATATACATCCATTGATAATTACACACACGCACTCTCCCCACCTCTGCACACCTCCAGTTTGCAAAGGGCAAAGCTTGGTTTCAATCCGGCAACAGAGTGACCTCCACGCACAAATAAAAAACACAAATCAACAGTCACTCACGCGCTTCCTCACCAAACACGCACACTCACACACACAGAAATGCCTGATGCAGACAACACTGTGGGATGCACATCAAAGGGGCATGCTGTCACAGAGAGTGTCCAGTCTACAGAACAGTCATTTTCCTGCCTGTCACGAAGCCCGATCACACAGGATGTTGACGTTCTAACGGACGCACGGTGTCAATAAAGTGTTTTGAAATGACGGGTGAGGAGTGAGAGGAGAGGAGAAAGGAGAGAGGGAGTTGAAAGAGAGGGGCATGTGAACGTTGTGTCCGTGGTGACAGGGTTTTAGAGGTGTGTGTGTGTGTGTTTGTCTGTGTGTGAGAGATGAGTGGTTTGGCCTTGTTGCTGGGAGGAGGAAATTCAAATTGAGAGTATCCAACTTTTCATTACTCTCTCTAACTTTCTGAACAAGCCTCTGGAAACTGTGTGTGTATATCTGTGTCTGTGCGTTTGCGTGTGTGTGTATATGTGTGGGTGCGTGCGTGCGTGTAAACTTTTGTGTGTGTGTGTGTGTGTGTGTGTGTGTGTGTGTGTTTCAGAGACAGTGAGTTCCTATGCTATCCATTCATCATTCCTGATGGTCTTAACTACCCAGACTGTCTGTGTGGCTGTCTTTATCTGTCTGCATGTCTTTCTGTACTCTCCCCTCTGGCTCAGCTTCTGCATTAGTCAGTCTGGGTCAGAACACAAGCTACATGACTCAAATGTCAAATCTAATCTGTCTTTGGGTGGGTGGTCATCAACAGCAGGACTAATTACTAGTGACGACTAGTCTTTTTTCTACCACCTTCTTTCCTTCACAATTTTGTCAAAACCAGTTGCTGTAACAAATGGCAGTAATTCATTGCAACTACAACAGGAGAGTGGAAGATCACTGCAAGCTGCCTCCTAGGCTCCTTCCTTCCCCCTTAGGGAAACGCCTGCTGACGATGCCTCCCTACTCTCCTGGTAGCACTGCTTCAATAGACGCGGAAAGTAGGTGGACCTCAGCACCCCAGACCAGATTCTGAAATCTGCTTGTAGCTTTAGTCAGCCTTATGATGCACGTACATCATCCTTCTGTTCGCCAGCAAGACGCGTGTCACTACAGCCGAATGGCACACATTGCCAGTCCTTTCGATATGTGTTGAATACCATCACACGCTAAACCATTATCAGCAGCCCCTGATCAAAATATCTTTAGGCTTCTATAGTGGCTTCCCAGCCAGTTGTCAGCTAGTGGCACAGTGAAGGCTAAAACATAGACTGTGGGAATTAGCTTGGTGCTACAAAAGAGTATCTTGGACCACTGCCCCACCATAACATGTGTCTCTTACTTGGGTTTTATGCACTAACCATTTCATTATTTTCAAATTATCATACAAATGTCAGGCTGCTAAAGATGCATTCCGCGATTTTTGCCTACTGATTGTAAAAGTCGCACTGTTGAGCCAAAAAGGGATGCTAGAAAATTGTGTACTATTCCATTCATGTGCTGATATGTGGCATGAAAGTGATTTTACTTAAAGATTATGCACATATCAACAACATATTGAACATCCAGACAAAAATGGGTGGTTTATTACTTGCAAAAGTCCTGTAAAAAAGTACTGTAATGAATATGGGACCTTTCTCTTCCTCTGCTTTTGTACCCAGTGGCCACTAAGAGGCAGTGTTGCTCCTCCACAGATCTACAGCAGGTGGCTCCATCTCCAGTCCTGGAGACCAGCCTGGTAGAAAGGTCGTGTTAGCATTACAAGATCATGCCAGAGCCTTAAACACAGCCAACTAACACGTAAACAGGTATTCATCCACATTTACTCACTTTCTTTGTAAAATTGTACTTTTCCGTTGCGTGTGTTAGTTTGGAAGTGCAGAACTTTTGAATCTAACATGCTCCTAAATGATATGAGGGGAATTATTCCAGCTGTGCAAACAGAGAAAATTGGAATTTGAGTGAAAATTGAGAGGATGGAATGAGTGACAGAGAGGAAGCAGAGAAGACCGGTGGGATCAAGGTGAGAGAGGATCCAGGGTGTGATAAAGGAGGGTAAGCTTTGATGGACGTAGGATGAGGGCTAGGAGGAGAAGGTCAGAGACGAGAAGAATGAAGAGGAGAGGAGAGAAGAAGAAAAGGGCGATTTGTTTTCAGTGAAACATGAGCTTTTCTCCCCACTTAGCAGCGCCGCAGCCCTACAGCGGAATCTATTACCATGTGTCAGGAGGAAACCAGAGACATGGTAACACAATAAGGGCACGACCTGTGTGTGTGTGTGTGTGTGTGTATGTGTTTACACACATGCTGTATGTGAGCTATGATTTGACAGTAGTCTATTATTGTTTGGGTGTGACTTCTTGATTGTGTGTGTGTGTGTGTGTGTGTGTGTGTGTGTGTGTGTTTACTGTATGTTAATAGCGTGAGTGATGGAATCACTTTTCCATCTTCTGTGGGGTTAAAAGCTTTCAGACTGATGGAGGGTGAATGGAGCAGAAAGCAAAGCAGCACAGACTTATTTACTTTGAGAGTAATGTGTGTGCATTATTATCTGTGTGAGTGTGTGTGTGTGTGTGTGTGTGTGTGTGTGGTTGTGTGTTCTGAGGGCAGCCCAGTTGTCACTCTACACCAATAGGCCACTGTGGTTCAGAAGGGTTTCAAAACCTCTAACCACAGTGTGTGTGTCCAGTGTGTGTCCAGTGTGTGTGTCCAGTGTGTGTGTGTCCAGTGTGTGTGTCCAGTGGGTTTCAGCCACAGCTGCAGGCCGTTGGCCTTCTCTGCCATGGTGCAACGGAGCAAACAGAGCAGAGGCACCAGTTCCCTAGTTCCCTGCCTGCTCCCCTTATCTCCAAACAATGAGGGGAGAGAAAAGAGTTGAGATGAAGCAATGAGGAGAGATGGAGGAAGAGGAAGAGAGTAGAGATTGACGTAGAAGTAGGAAGTAAAGAGAGGAAAAGAGTCATTTGGGGAGAAGTCGAGAGAGACAGAGAGGGGGGAAGAGAGGTAGAGATATGCGTGGAGAGGGCTCCCCTGACTTGTAGCTAAGTTGGCGATGTGTTGTGTCCTGAAGGATATGGATGGGGACAGTCGTGTGATCGCTGTCTATCATCAGACACTAATGGTGGATCCATCGACGGGCTGGGTAACGTGATCGCCTGGTTTTTAGTGCTAACTGCTGCACTCCCGCTAGCACATCAATCATTCTCGCACTCCCACCGTCGCCTCCCAATGCACAACTCTAAATATTTAATCACCCACCCTCTGAAAAAAGGGAAAAGAGAGGAAAACTGAGTTAAAAAGAGATGGAGAGAGCGAAAAGAGATTGCCTCTGTTTATTCCCTCTCACTCACCTCAACAGCTTTCCTCACTTTGTACATTTCAAATTTTCCTAGTCAGTCATCATCTCATTGAAACAAATAGGATAAAAATAAATGTGCATCACCTTTAAAAATGTTTGGAAAGTGACCATTTCTAAATTGCTATTTGTCATGCTTTTAGAGAGTAAGGTAAATGTTGTGTATATTCGGAATAACATGGAAAGTCTACATCAATAACAGTTGCGTGATTAAACTTGATTTCAGTATAATATCGTGAATGGGAAATGTGCTGGCAAAACAAATAAATACACCATAATAAATGTGGCTCCATGATGAATCCTAATAGAGAGCTGACTTTGACAAACTCCCGCCCACCTCTCACATAAACCCGCCCGCCTCCCCTCCCCAGGTCAGCGGCTACCTGAACCCCAGGTTCCAGTTGCATGTGTAATTAAAGGGTACGTTACATCACACGCTGGAGTGTCGGGTGTCAGAGGGCAGACACCTGACACCCCCCCCCTCCCGTTACCCAGCAGAACCCTGCTCCCCCATTAACACAGATGAATTATACATACAAACTTCACCGGGGGGGGGGGCGACAGGGGAGGAGGGGACAGGTGGATGGGATGGGAGAGAAAGAGAGAAGGGGGAGTGGAGGGAGAAAGTTCGGTGAGTGATAGACTATTTCTACAGCCCAAGGTCTTGTTGGGCCTTGCAGGGTGAGGGGGGGGTTCTCCATCCCATTACTATTTACAGGATCAGAGGTTACGCAAAGGCAGGTAACCGTGACAGTTGATGTCTCAGGGTGATGATGTCACAGTTGGACAGGTTTGGTGTATTGATCGGAGTCCAAATTGAAAAAACACAAAATTATACCAACCACTGCTACTGACAACTCTTTCTATCTCTTCATTTATATACTGTATATAAAAACATATTTTTTATGTTTCTCCCTTTCTCTCTGTCTCCCCCTCTTTTCCTTTATTTTCTTTGTCTCAATCTCCTCTCCCTCTCCCTCTCATTCAGCTGTCTCCTCTAGTTCCATCTTTTACTTCTCCCACTTTAACTCTTTCTCTCCATTTCTTTCTTTCTTTCCTTGTGCCCCAGTATGAGTGATTGTGTGGGGGACAGTAATACCACTGATTGACTCTGTGGTTGATTGATGTGTACTTTAGTGGACTGAGGTCTGGCTAATACAGGACAATAGAGAAATACATTCCCATGGAGGAGGCTTAGGATGTCCTTCTACAGTTTTCAATAATGCTATGTATGCTTTATTCTACAGACTGCTATATCTTTTTATGTCTGTGTTATTTAAATGTTAATAATTTTGTTCAACTACACTGCTTTGTTTGCCTGTAGTGCCATGTTCGTAATGCTCGACCGCAGGCAGCCTAATAGTTTTTTATGAATTGAGGTTTTGTTCATTTGAATGAAAAATAAATACACTATTGCTATTTAGATGTATACAATTAAATCCCTAATAAACAAATAAAAATTAATGCCATTGTGTGGTTTTATAAACTTTCAGTTTACTCATTACAATTAATTTATGCAATGTCCATACCTTAAATGACCTCAGTGGGTTCTGGAAATGACCTGCTTTTTCTCCTAACTATCTATTTATAGTGTGTCTCCATGGCGATATCAGAGGATCAGTAATACCAGGAGGTATGAGGTTACCTTGAGACTCAGAACAGAGACGGCCCACCTGACAATACTTGGAGAAACAATCGGGCCAGTGATCAATTGCCCTAAAAAACAGAGTCCGCTAAGCGTTGGACTGTCAGGCTGTGGAGGATAACTGTGGTGAGTCAGAGAGCTGATGAGACACAACATGGAAGTACTCAGAATAAGGTTATGGTTAATGAGTAAGGATAGGGTTAAGTAGCCATTCAAATCAAATGTGTGGTTAGACACGGTAACACTTCAAAATGAACAACCGAACAGCATCTCTCCCTTTGTCCATCCTATTCCTCTCTCTCCATTTCTCCATCTCTTCATCCCATTCCTCTCTTCTCATCCAAATATCTCTCTGAATCGACATCAGGGTCAAACCTGATTAAGGCAGCCCATGTTTCCATGGTGATGGATGACAATGGGACGCTGCGAGTGTACGTGTGCACGCGATTGATCAGGAACGTTTGCGTGTGTGCGTTGGGTGTGCGCATAAGGGTCAACGTTAGCGACCCTGAGTCTGAACAGAGGGTCCATTTCCAGAAAACAATACACTTTAGTCAGGCGGGTTTGAGAGAGTCTGAGAGAGGAGACACAGTGATTCAGCCTAATTCAACCATAAAAGAATCAGCATCAGGCTGCTAGAGACAACTCACTGTAAAGGAAAAACAGAATTGAGAAAGTTACGTCCTTCTGTCTCCAAATATTCTTCTTTATACAATTAGTACTTACTGTAAGCTTTATTAAAGAGCATTCCTCTTGGCACAATTGATTATTTTCTTCTATTACTCCCTTTTTTCTATTCATCCTTCCATCATCTCTCCCCTTTTTAATCTCCCTCTGTCTTTCTTCCTATTAGTGATTTCAAATTCTCTTTGACTGTCCAAATATCAGGAAAGCAATATTGACCGTGTAGTTTTATTTTTCGGAAGTGTGGCTGTGTTCAGCTCAAGCTAAAGTTTAAATCTATCCAGGTCATTTAAGGGAAAGAGCCCCATAGGGACATCCAAAAACACCATGATGACCACATCACATCATATCATATCCTCCCATATGGTAATAAGAGCTAGAATCATTACCAGACCTTCAGGACCCATGTATCTCTCTGGGGCTTTCTCAGAACTCTGCTCATATTCATATTAGCACTTTGTTTTGTTTACCTAACCTTTAAGTGAGTGTGTGTTTGTGTCTTTCTGTGTGTGTGTGTGTGTGTGTGTGTGAGAGAGAGAGAGAGGGGGGTGGGGGATTCCTCATTTTGGCATGTTTGTTTTTCCGGTCGTTCCGCCGCATCGCACTTCCGCCGGTGTGTCATGGCCAAATGTCGACTGGCGAGTTAACGGGAGGTCTCCAGAGACTGATCCCGGGATCAGAGTGTGTGTGTGTGTGTGTGTGTGTGTGTGTGTGTGTGTGTATGTGTGCCGTGTGTGAGCATGCGCTGGTGCGTGTGTACAGGTTCCTTGGGGTTCATAGTGCTGGATGAACATGTCAGATAAGTAAATACCCCCCCACCCCATGAGAATGCTTTCTTCCCCCCCTGCCGTGCTCCGGCCCTGTCCTGGAATCAACAGGGTGCGACCAGTGAAAGGCCGCGGGGGTGGGGGTCAGTGGCGATACCGTGTTGGATAAACTCAGTGCTTATTTCTGGAAATGCAAAAACGCATACGGTACATAAAAATAAAACACTGTCTTCGTTCAAAAGTTTTTACACTGAGCCAAATACTTATTCTTACAATTTTGCATTTTAGTCATTTAGCAGACACATTCAGAGCAACTTTAGTATTGTATGAATTTTTGGACCTATAGTATAAATTATTAAAAGTATTTAATTTGCAGGTGAAGAATTGGGGTAAAATCTGCCAATCGAGAATTGGGGATGATTAGGTGATGATAGCCAGATAAGATATGAAACCAGAACACCCGTGATACCAACACTATGCACACAATATGTTTTGTGGGATATTTAGTGACTGGACACTTAATCTCCTATACAAAAGACGGCACCCTATGCAGGGCAATGTCCCCTTTATTGCCCTGGGGCACTGGGATTTCATATCACTCACTCTAAAGCTGGTAACAAAAAGCCTTTATGTCAAGAAATATTTTCAAACATATTTAATCAAATTAGTTACAGGCGCTTCATACATACTGCATATCAACTTGCACATGCATGCATGCGAGTGTGTATGTGGGTGTCAGAACTTTCTGTACCCACACCTCCAGTAACAGAGATTCCCTGCTGGTTTAGAATATGACAACAGGATGAATCCTTGTTACTGATGGCAGAAGGTAAGAAACTCTTCCTCCAATCAAAAGCTCTTCTTCAGCTATTCCCTCCAATCACCTTTGTGTGTGTCCTGTCTATCCCATCAACTCCTCAAGAGAGAATATTGCCTCCCCTTGTCCAGCAAAGAAAAGTCTTTTTCAGGCTCTCTGCGAAGACAGACAAACCCGTCAGAGGGTAGATAAAACATTACATAGACAAAAAATTACACAGAGTAGATGAAGCACTACATAGATAAAACATTACATTCTGAAGATAAAGCACTACATAGATACATAACTATATAGATGAAACCCTAAACACTGTAGTTAAAAAAATATCATAGAGTAGATAAAGCACTACATAGATAAAAGACTACATATAGATAAATCACTATATAGATAAATCACTACATAGATAAAAGACTACATAGAGCAGATAAAGCACTACATAGATTAAAGACAACATATAGATAAATCACTACATTAAAAAACTACACAGAGTAGATAAATCCCTACATAGATAAAAAAACTGCACTGAGTAGATAAATCCCTACATAGATAAAAATATATATATATATATACAGAGTAGATACATCTCTACATAGATAAAAAAAAAAAACTACACAGAGTAGATAAATTCCTACATAGATAAAAACAAATTACACAGAGTAGATAAAGTGATACATAGATAAAACACTACATAAATAAAGAACTAAATGGATACTGTACTACTCTGATACAGCTCAGTGAAGTGACTTGCTGACTTGGGCTTCAGCGACTGAACAGCTATGAAAGGATTGTCGTTTTCATTGATCTGTTTTTACAAAAAGCCTTTCCAAATGTATAGTGTCATTGTACCACACGCGCAGATATCTGTTAGTCCCAACTCACTGCCACCCATTAGTCCACACTCTTCATTTAGACACTATCAAGTTTATTGATCAACACTGAGTATATCAGCTAATCTGTCAAAGATTCTAGAGTACAAGCTTTTAACCCATCATAACCCGAAAGCCTTAACCCTACCACTGTCACCTTAACCTTAACGCATGCTTCTTAAATGTACCACCCTGACCTTAACACCACTGTCATCGTAACACACCCACTGTAACTTTAACCCTACCACTGTCACCTTAACCCTAACACTGTCACCTTAACCTTACCACTGTCACCTTAACCCTA
>JACXGI010004507.1:0-53269 GCA_016801175.1 Esox masquinongy | reverse complement strand
TCATGCTTCCTGCTGCTGACCAACTTTATGGAAAGGCAGATTTCATTTTCCAACAGGACTTGGCACCTTCACACAGTGCCAAAGCTACCAGTACCTGGTTTAAGGACCATGGTATCCCTGTTCTTAATTGGCCAGCAAACTCGCCTGACCTTAACCCTATAGAAAATCTATGGGGTATTGTGAAGAGGAAGATGCGATATGCCAGACCCAACAATGCAGAAGAGCTGAAGGTCACTATCAGAGCAACCTGGGCTCTCATAACACCTGAGCAGTGCCACAGACTGATCGATTCCATGCCACGCCGCATTGCTGCAGTACTTCAGGCAAAAGGAGCCCCAACTAAGTATTGAGTGCTGTACATGCTCATACTTTTCATGTTCATACTTTTCAGTTGGCCAACATTTCTAAAAATCCTTTATTTGTATTGGTCTTAAGTAATATTCTAATTTTCTGAGATACTGAATTTGGGGTTTTCATTAGTTGTCAGTTATAATCATCAAAATTAAATGAAATAAACACTTGAAATATATCAGTCTGTGTGGAATGAATGTATACATTATACAAGTTTCACTTTTTGAATGGAATTACTGAAATAAATCAACTTTTTGATGATATTCTAATTTTATGACCAGCACCTGTATATAACAGAGATTGGTCTTTTATCCTTTATCATGTTATGCATTTATAAAATCCATCATTGGATGGTTTGGTGGTTTTCCAAAGGCTCCATAATTGAAATTATATAAAAAATGTGTTACTTCGTAGTGTCTTTCAAATCTTGGCATGTTCTCGAACCTTTACTGTGCATCATAGGCCTCTCTCCAGATCATAAGGCGTTCTTATGAAATTGATGTGCCTCAGTATGATATTTTAATTCCAAGCTAAATTGTTTATCATTTTTTTTCCAGGCATAAATTGTGTGATCAATAATAGAACCAAAGAGTAGTTCATATCATTAAAAGGTCATTTAAATCCATCTCTTCTGGATGCAAAAAGTGAAACCATATTACTCTCTGAACTAAGCCTAGGGATCTTAAAATCATAAAATAACCAAGTTAAGTTTGATTTGCAAAGTTTGGTGCAGTTAGAACTCCTTTTATTTTTTATCTTTTATTGTTTTACTATTTCCTGTATTTCTTCCCTTTCCATATACATTTTGAATTCACACTCTACATTTTATCCAAAAGGCCAGAAAGTTGAGACGTTGTAATCATTACCTACAAGAATTTAGCTGTGGTATATTTATTTTGATAATGCAATCTACTAGATCATATTGAATGTATTTGGATGTTTATTAAATGTATACTGTGTGTGTATACATTTTTTTTTTAAAAACACAGCTTTCAGCAATAGATTTTTAAGTGTATCTTTGATATTACAAACTTTATTCCCAACAGGACATATTACAATTGAATTAGTTACATATGGGCTATAAACAGCACTTTGAGTTCTATTTGGATTGTTTTCACTGCCTCAGGATATTAAATTGTTGATAAAACAAACATTTAATATTTCAAACTTACCCTACATACCAAGTACATGTGTACATTTCTGGTTTTAATTGTTCTCCTGTTGTAATGTAATTGATTCAACTTATCCCTGGCAGTACTTCCACCAACTAGAAACTAGACAATAGCAATGCCGAAGCCCTTTACGCATTCTGTCTTAAATAACTATGGCAACGTCCCTCTAAGTAACAGTTTAAAAGCCAATCGTCCTCTAGTCAATCAGGCGACACTTTTGCTGCCACTATTTGTGCCTCCTCTCCCATTTGACCAACATAAACAAGAAACTTCAAATGTCATTAAAAATCCCCAAACAATACTTAGCAAATAGATTACTGTCACACTATCAGCCTGTCTGTTTAAAACAATGAGAAATCCACTGCACATACCTGCTAAGTGAAACCATGGGCTAAACTGCAGAGACAGGATCAATTTGGGAACCCACACTCGTTCTCCAAGCAAGTTGCCATGAAGGCGTTGCAAAGGTTTTAATCCACAATGAAATGTTCTAATCCCAGCCACATGCCATGGTGTACACAGCCCTCACACAGACAGACAAGAGAGGCAGGTCGGAATGTTCCTACAGTGCGTCACTATTTAGCCTTATTAGACCCCCCCGTCAACACCCCACCACCCAGCACATCCACCCACTCTATCCTCAGCCAGGGTGTCGTGGTTGGCTGTGGCCCACCCTGACATGGATGCCAATTCTACATCGTCTCCTCCACCACCACCACCACTACACGTGAAGGCTAAACTACAGCGCAGCACCCATGCTGTTTGTGTCTCCTCTGAGAACATTTGGGCTTTGGGTTGAAGGCCACACAAAGAAATCACGTTTCCCCTTTTCTTTTGCTGGTCTCCAGACACCCCTCCCCCTCAAAACATCAGACCTCTTAGTATTTGCATTACAATGAATTATGCTGGAGTGGCACGGAGCAGTGGGCCATATTCTGGTGGCAGAAAGGGTTTGAAAGAGAAACGCCTCTCTACTGCCTCAAATAAGAGCATCTCAGAACAAGGCCTGCCATGATGACTAGTTGAATATAAATCAGGGATAAGGGGGAACAGAGAGTGGAGTCACAAGAAGTCTGAGGCTGAGAGCAATAGAGTCAATGGAGTAGTAAGATAATTTATATAAAAATATGGTAGTACTACAAACTCCTTCTGTTGTCTTTTACTATGCAGGAAAATACTGAGTTTTGAAAGCATAATCAGTCCAAGCCTTGATTCTTAAGATTGTAGCTCTACCATGAAGTGCATTGTTTTATATTTTAAAGCGGAGAGACACAAGGAATGCAATTTGGTGGCAGAGGAGAGGGCAAAGTCAGAAGCTAAGAAAACACGCTCCTGGATTGGCTGCGTCATCTTTGCGGCAGCCTCCGAGTTTGGGAACGGGTGTGGGCAGTCATAGTCTCAGTGGACTCTGCACACTCCATCTCCTGGCTGTCTTCTGCACCCTCCATCTCCAGACTGTCTTCTACGACCTCCATATCCCATATTACTGGGGTAGTAAGGCAACAAGGGCAGGGCTTCTAGGTGTCGTCCTCTTCTTCCCTCCAGCATTTTCTCCAGCTTCTCCCCACAGCCTCTCCCTGGGAGCCTTTAAATACCTCCTCATGATGAGGTCCCAATGGGAGGCAGCTGTGCAGGGGAGGGGCTGGACAGGCTGTCTGTCTCCGGAAGAGTCTGGAAGCTCCCAGCTCTCTTTGGGGAAGTTGGTGTGATGCTGATGCAGCAGGTGGGGCGCATACGCACCACAATATATTATATTTGGCATTTATGTTTTATTGGAAATATCATAGGCAGTGGGAAATAAGAGGAGAGAGTTTGGTAAAATTAGCCATGGGTGGAAAGCGGCTTAGACTACGAGATCCGAGGCAACTCAAGTAAACTTCTGCATGGTTACTGTGCGGAGTTCAAATAATTTGAAGTTGATTTTTAGATATGTTTTCAAGTGACATTAAAATATTGCATATTGCTTTCCTTTCCTTGCAAGAAGTCTAAGGACAAGGTATGATAGAAATCCATGCTTGGTTTCCGTTTCCACAGTTTTGTTTCCAAACGGAAACAACAAATGGAAACACCATTTGAATAGTTTGTAAATCATGTCCATATAATCCAAAAGTAACCAGAATGTCTTGTAGAGCTCATTGAACATGATACAACATGATGTATGAAAAATGTCGGTCCCATGACTTGAATGGGATTTATGCCAACGATAGGATATTGGAACAGCCCCAACCACTGCCAGGGAAACTAGACCAGAGCATGGTTTCAAGGCCAATATTGCTACAATTCTGCTGAAATTGATGACTCGACAGTGCCACCATGACCTGAACAATGTCTTTCTCTAGTGCAATATGTAGGCTAATGTAAAATGTGGTGTAACTTATTTGCCTGTGGGACAAAGCTTTTAACAGTTGTGTTGATGGTTAGCCAATGTTTGTCTGCATTTGTTTTATCCTAAAAGAAATGTTATCAAATTGGTTATCTGCAAAGTAAAGCCATTCCTGTGATTTTACTGTGTTTTTCTTAAATATTGCCATTGTTGTATTTACCAATAAAAACTGTACTTTGCTTGTCTTCGTGATTGTTTGCCGTGGGGTCTTAGAGGAAAAACTCATATTTGGGACACTTAAGGTAAGCAAACTAATGTGTTATTTAGTAATATAGTTAAACTTCCCATTTAACTATTTTTTTTCTCTTATTTGGGGCATGTAACCTCAGTTGAAATGTTTAGTCAAAACTCTAGCCTGACCACATGTATCGCTTCCTTTCTGAGAGTATTTCTGAGAAATAACCTAGAATGTTTAATCTTCTTTTTTCTATAATTAAACATGTAAAAATGATGCAGCCCTTTAATGTGTATACTGGGGACATATTTTAGCTTTACAATAATTAGAATGTCTTATAACTAGACCATACTTCTGAATCTCACAAATATATCACATACATATATTAATATCCCTTCTAATGATGGAAACATCATGCTTGTGTTTTGTATACCAAGTATTCAGACCAAAGATTAATTCTCTTAATTTACAGAATTGTAAATAGTACAATTGGTTGACATGCTAGTTGGAAATACTGCCACACAAAACCAATTACTGCAAGGTGACATTATTTTTATGTTGAGTAATATACAAATAAATAAATTGAAATATGTTGCTTGCATAAGTATTCAACCCATTAATGTCCAACAGAGCCACGTTTCACTGCAATAACAGCTTAAAGTCTTTTGGTAAGTATGTACCAGTTTGTACATGGTTACGGAGTGATTTTGGCTCATTCTTCTTGGCAGTTTGATCCAGGTTATTCAGGCTGGTTGGATGATGCTTTGGGATTAAAATATTCAAGTAGTGCCACAAATTCTCAATGTGATGGAGATCAGGGCTTTGGCTGGCCCATTGAAGGACATTCACCTTTTGTTATTGAACTACCCCAACATTGCTTTGGCCTGGTGCTGGGGATCATTTTCCTGCTGAACGATAAATCTTCTCCTGCTACATGTTATTAGCTGAGTGAAGCAGGTTCTCTTGTAAGATTTCCCTGTATTTTCTTTCATTTAATTCTTCATTTAATTTTGTGTGTTGAGCCATGGGCAGTTTTATGTTTGTGCCAGACATAGCATTTCAGGTTTGGCAAAAAAAATCTCTGGTATGTTTCATCTAACCTTAAACCTTTTTTCCACATAACAGCTGAGTCACCCATTTATTCAAATGAAACTTTTGGAGTTACGGCTTATTTCTTGAAATACAGGCCACTGTTATTCTGAGCTCTCGATATGGTTGACAGGTGCACCATTACTACATACCCAGCTACCAAACTCTATATGTCATTCAAAGTGATTGTACGCCTCTCTGTGACTTCTCTCAGTAGTCTTCTTCTTGTTGGAGAGTTTAGTTTTGAGGGACAGCGTTTTCTTTGCAGTGCCTGGGTGGTGTGAGGCAACTTCCATTCAACTGACCAATGTCACCTTAGAAACCTCATTGCTGCTATCCCTGCACTTCAGTCACACATGTACCTTCAATTTGCCTTCTTTCACATTTCGAATTGCCATTTGTACTGCATTTGCCTTCATTACACATCTATACATCCCACTTGTAACATATATTATACTTAATACTTGTAAATACTTGTACATTTCTGCCCTCTTCTATTTGCACTTCTGGTTAGATGCTAACTGCATTTCGTTGTACTATACTTGTACTGTTCAATGACAATAAAGTTGAAATCTAAATATAGATGTAATCTATTCTAACATGAGACCATTGGTCAGGTGGTCTGAGTACTTTTGCAAGGCACTGTATGGATACAGTCAAGTCAAGAAATAATTTGAACACAAAACATTTTATTGAGTAGTATGATGTTTTCTCAAATAAATAGGTTTCAAAAGTATTGGCACCCCTACAATGAATAAATCATTAAGCCTCCTCTGGATGGATAACAGCACTGAGCATTTTCCTGAGAGGTTTTCCAGAAAACCGAACTTGTCACTTAGCGAACTCTGTCAAACCAGAACTATTAGCTCCAGCAAGGATGCAGGAAGCCTGTAGCCTGATCTGAACCTATAAGAACCAATGGTCTTAACCAAACCTGCTACCTACAAGGTTAAATGGATCTTATCCTATGAAAGTGAATTAACACGGAGCTCAGCCACCAATCAGATACTATCCTGTCACCTTGGCCTCTCCCTTTGCAGAAAATCCAATTGACATTAGAGCTTGCAATGTGCGCTGTGCATTATGAAGGGAAAAAAATGCTATCTGAAATGTTATTATTGCTCTGAGTGTGCTTATTGGTACTTTAAACTGTTTACAGTCCCCCTTATGTTTGAGCTCAAAAGATGACTCATTGTTTGAGTTGTTTATTTTAACACCCACTATTCTTTGCAGATTCATTGAAATTCAATGACATTAGAAGGATTTTGAGCATGAACTGCTTATTTAATCATCATTTAAGCAGCTCAATGGGGTTCAAGTCAGGACTATAAGTAGGCCACTCCAAGTCCTTCATTTTCTTTCTTTTGAGACATTTTGAGGTGACCTTACTCTTGTGTTTAGGATCATTGTCCTCTGGCATAACTCAATTATGCTTCAGATCACAGACTGACAACAAGACATTCTCGTTTAGAATCCTTCAGAGAGCAGAATTCATGGTTCCTTCAAGTCTTCCAGGCCCTGAGGCAGCAAAGCATCCCCACACCATCACTCTACCTCTACCATGTTTGACAGTTGGGATGATGTTCTTATTGTGTAATGCTATGTTTGCTTTACGCCAGACCTAATGGGACCTGTGTCTTCCAAAAAGTTCCACTTTTGACTCCTCTGTCCACAGAAGATTATCCAAAACAGCTTTGGGGTCATCAATGAGCTTTTTAGCAAATTTTGCAAATCTCCCAAGAATTCCATTTTTGCCCAGTCTATTTCTTATTGTTGAATCATGAATGCTGACCTTAGCTCAGGCTAGAGAGGCCTGCAGTTCCTCAGATATTTCCCTGGGTGTTTTCATGACTTCCTGGATGAATTGTTGCTGTGTCCTTGGAGAAATGTGGTATGGAAAGATTCACCACTGTTCCAAGTTTTCTCCATTTGAAGATAATGGCGCTCACTGTGGTTTGCTGGAGTACCTTAAAAATGGTTTTGTAACATTTTCCAGATTGATATATTTTCTTATCTCTTCCGGAATTTCTTTTGATCATGACTTGGTGTGCTGCTTGTTAAGACCTTGTAGCCTATTTAACATTGATGGCGAGGTTCAATATTAGTCATGTTTAGATTGAACTTGACTGGAAGTAATCAAACCTGGGTGTGTCTGCTCTAATTGAATCCAATGACGAATTTCATTTTGTTAATGGGTTGCTTGAGTAACTAAGGTGGCAGTCAGTTTTCACACAGGCCTGTTGGTGTTGGATAACTTTTTTCCGTCAAAAAACAGAATTATAATTTAAGCACAGAATTTTGTATTTACTCAGATTCTAATTGTCTTATATTCCCTTTTGTATGAAGATCTGAAACCGTTCAGTGTAACGAATATGCAATAACAGAGGAAATCAGGAAGGGGACAAATACAATTTCATAGAACTGTAATATATACATAGAATTGTTTAAAGCTATTTATCTGGGCAGTAAGTATTTTTTACTGCTTATCATCATTCAGTACCCACATCAACCACCTTCAGTCTACTGTTGAGTATTGTAAAGTTAAATATTGTTATATATTTGCAACACTGTCTAACTTTCCAATCCTACACTTTTGTAACGTACTGTATAAACTGACCACTAAAAACCTCCTCGGTATAATGTAATATACCATCAATTTACCAATTTCAAACCATACGCGTTGCCCCTAGTTCCCCGTTCAACACTCATTGTGACCTTTGCACTCTGGTTACTTGGCCCTCACTACATACGTGACACCAGACTCATTGGTACCAACTAATTCACTTATTAAGCCCATTAGTCAAATGCACCCTCTACCTTAGCTCACTCCTTAACATCGGCTATACCAATAATTAATAAGTCTGGACACTCCTGAAACCTATACCTCTTTTTTTCAGCCAACTGTTAAAATGTCTAATTTGTTTGAGCCTATGACTTGCACATTATCAATGATTTACAAATCATTGCATTCATGTTTTTATTTGCATTTTACACAGCGTCCCAACCTTTTTGGAAATGGGGTTGTAGGTTTACCATTGGCTCAAAAGTTGGATCTTATTTAGATTTTGTATTAGTACATTTTCTATTTGTGTGTATAGTTTCAATACAAAATTTGTGTGTGTCTTCAAATATATGGCAACTTGGTGTTTATAGATTTAGACATTCACTTGCAAATATTAAACAGTTCCATTTTGCATCACACTGTTCATAAATGTACTGGGAACAGAGAGTGAGTTCACGGTGAAAATCCCTGTAAATCTCAGTAATCCGGTTACTGCCGTTAAACCTAAATTTGGGCAGGTCGTCATTGAAAATGAGAACTGGTCCTCAACTGACAGCAGCATAAATGACTATCTGGCTGAGCTATCCATTTACATACATTTGTAAAATATGTTTTTCTCATTTGGAACATGCAACCTCAGTTGACATTTTTACTTAACAGCCTGACCACAGACACCTCTTACTGCGGTTTACAGTAGAACTGCTGAGAAATACCCTACATATTTCTTTGATTGAACAGAAATAAACATATTTAAAAGTGATACTGCCCTGTGTTTTAGTACATATTTCAGTGTACAATAGATATGTCTTTCCTTTACACCATGCTTCTTCGATATCACATACATTTTTTTATTACTATTCCTTGCTATGATGGAATCATGCTACTTTGTGTTTGATTACAAGTTGTAATGTCCTGAACAAACTATATACTATATGAAATATACTATATTTCAAAGACAATTTGCTACATTAATCAAATAAATTAAAAAGGTAAATAAATTAAATTTTGTTTGACTGTGTCCCTATAAACAATTAGATTATTATTAAAATGTAATTATGCAACACAAAATGGTTTAACAGAACCATTGCCTGCAGAAATGTTTACTGAAATACATGTTTTTGTATATGTTAACTGTATTAGAACATGAAAAAGATTAACTTACTTTTCTTTAATGAAGAACTTGTGAAAACTCCAAAGATCAATGACACTACCACTTGCAGCAATAAAAGTTTGCTACTGGAGGGGACTATTGCTCCGCAACAGTGCACTTCAACAGAGAAGATAAAAGGAGCTGCAAGCACACACAGCAAGTACCAGAATGTGATGTAGAAACTGTTGCCTTGTACTTGTAGATACTTGAAGCCCAGTGTTCTTAACAGGCTCAGCATTTCAATAACCAATGTGAAAATGCGACAGCTAGTGCAGTAAACAAAGCAGCAGAGATGGCCGAACAGATACTACTGATGATGTAGTATGTCTCATTCAGTTTCCAATACTGGCATACTTGCCTACTATACACTAAAAAGTACGTACTTCGCCAAGTATGCAGTATGCGATTCGTAATTCTGCACTTAACTCTCGTTTGCTCTCAAATAATTATGATTTCAGGGAGTCTGTATACTTGCGGGCGCCAAGGAGATGTTATTAAAATGCCGGAGACTTTGAACTTCCGGGAGAGTTGAGATGTCTGTGGTGACATATGAAAATACAAATTTTGTAATGTATTACCATGTTAGCATGTTGGTGTCTTTCGATGTTTTAAACACAAAGCTAACCCAGGTGTTGGAGAATGCACAGGACACACTCCAGTGGCTGCGGCCTCACTCCTAATACTGTGTTCAGACATGCTAGCAATGAAAGCAAAATTGGACACCTCACAAGAAGCTCTGCACGCCTAGACCTCATCACTCAAGCTCCATCGAGTTGGATGTGGACCTATGGATTGGATTGAGGTCCGGTGTTTGAAATATTTTTTAAGCCACTCTAGTGTGTGGGTTTGGCTGTATGTTTTGTGGTCATTGTCCCCTTGGAAGGTAGATCTTCTTCCATGTCCCAGGGCTCTTGCAGACTTCAGGCAGATTTTCATCCAGGATTACTTTGTACTCAGGTGTGACACTCCCTAATCTGAGAGTTCTATTGTCCAAAAGCAAAATTAATCCTACAGTGCCTACTGAAAGTCTAAACCCCCAGTAATCAATTCCATTACTTTTTTGTGCCCTGAAATAGGGGGACTACAGTATGTATACAGTACATACTGTGCATAGTCTAAATACCTTACATTTTTAAATACCCTAAAATAAAAGAAGAATCTGTACTTTAACCTCATAATAAATATTTGATTTGACATCCAGACATTTGGATCCAGACCTTTCTACAAACGAGTTCTGTATTGTTTTTATCATTTTATTATTTTTAATGAAAATACACACAAAAAACTAATTTTTATGACAAGAACGTAAAAAGTAAACAAAAGAAATAAGGGATAACAATTACACCTCGCTTATCTGTCAAATAGAGCCTAAAAATGCCCTCAAAAATTTATATATATAATCTAATATAATTTGAGAATCCAAAATGTTTTGTGTCAGGGTGGGGAGATTACACTCTATTAAGAGAGGTCTGTTAGGGACCTGAAACTGAAGTCATTAGGATATGTGCACACACAGCAACACATGCTTTGTTAAAACCTCCAAAATAGGTCTGTTTTTCCCACCTAAGGTGAGCTTATTGCTGTTTCTAAATAACATATCTTCAATAGTTAATTCTTCATAAAATTTCAAAGTTCTGTTAGTAGAGACAGGTTCAAACATTACTATTCCAGTAACTTTGTGGAACAGGGAAAACATAACAAATGCAAATATTATTACATTATAAATATTATAACAGTGTTTTCAAGTGCCCCTTCTCAGTTGGAGAATGATTTGCTTTGTCATCTTGCCTTTCTGAGCAAAAAGAAAAACTGTAATCTTAACTCTGCAGCTGCAAATCTAAAAGTCATGTATGCTTGTCAGGGCTTTAGGGTTCTGGTTTTTGCATTAACAGTCAGAAGATGCAGGTTTCTGACATTTTCATCAATGACGGTAATATTAAGCACCAGCGGAAATCCGTTGTCCAACATGGACGTTACTATGGTTACAGGAATCATGAACACAAGGGGTCCCCTCTTAGCACAGATATTGTGTGTAATCACACAGTGACGCATGTTCATTAAATAGGCAGTTTCCGAGTTGCCACAATAAGTGTGTACAGTACCATTGAAGATAATTAGTGCTAATAACTGGGGACGTGAGAGCAATGTCTGCTCACAAACCTTGATCTAGAGCTAGGTAAGAAATCAACCAATTGGTGAACTGCATTCTAAGCATGATCAGGGCTGAAGGACAGTCAACATTCGTTGAAGTCTGGTAAATATTTGAATGAGGAATCCCAATCAATTAGTCGGTCATCAAGATAACAATAGGTTTTAACAGAATATTTTCAGATTTTTTATTTGAAGTCAAATACTGTCTTTCATAAAGACATTATGGACTTTGATACTTAGATCCAGCAAATTAGCCACCTCTGTACCCCTTTAACCATTTGATTATAACAATGCTCTGTCAATTTTGTTTTAGGTTGTAAAATCTAAGTCCTTCCTGTGGTAAAAAGAGCCTGGCAATTTCAGCATTCAAGGGACAATCTTGATTAATTAACATGGTGTGTATAGTTAGTGGATGGGCAATACTCAATAGACCAAATTAATTCATTAAGGTAGGTGAGGTCAGATCTACGTTGGGTCTGACCCCGGAAATTAGGTTCTGCTTTAGATGCATACAGGGATTCAGAAAACTGATGGAATCTGTCATTAATGACTTTGGGAGAAGAGTAGTTACCAAGTTACATTTTATATTTGATTCTGTGGATTATAGTTGCTTGCAATTTAAAGCAACTGTCTAGCCAATATTTCTCTTGGCTTGTCGCCAAACTCAGCATATGTTTGTGACATAGAGAAATGCACTTAGAAGTGAGAATCTGAGTGTAATTGTGTTATTAAGGGTTCATTTGTTATGCGTTTCTTAAACTAACTAACTAACTTTGCTGTACTTTGTTTAATATTAATATGCAGGGGCCTCTTCATTTGCATTTGTTTGAAAACAAAGTGTCATTTTGCAATTAAAATATTCTCTAAATATTCATATTGGTTCCATGAGGAGCTGACAGGTAAACTCCACACTTTCTTTTTTGCAATGAAGGAACAGTATTTCCCAGGACTTCAAGGCAAAGACTGAAGGAGAAAGACTTACCCTTTCTCCAGTGATTCAGTTACGACTGTTATTATTAAATTAATACACCTGAAGCGACCCTCCAAACCCAAAGTCTTATATAGTTATATATGGTTGTTTCTGTCTAGTTCAATGCACTTAGCGCAGATATTTCAAGTACAACAAGTGTATGTGGAAGATAATTCATATATTTGTTCTGCATTCCAGGGTAGAAAAAGCCAGACAGAGACACTTAGAGTTGAATGTGGAAAGGAAGTAGGCTGGGCCAATTCTAGACTGCCAGTGCAGAGCAATCATTCCCTTGGGGTAAGTATCTTTATTTTGGCCTACCGGTTATTTGAACGGTCGAGACAATCTTCACATGAGCTTGAAAAGGCATTTTTAAAAACAAGTTACAACTGCCTACAAAATTGTTGTTCAGTCGTTTAGCACCTACTTTGGAGTATGGCTATATAGTGGGATAATGTCAAAAACAGGCTCAATGTTCTTCGTTTCCTATTTCTGATGCGTCATCAAACACTTGCATTCTAATGTCTACCGGACTCCAGAATTGATCGTCTTTTGCTATCTTCCCTTACTCAGCAGAGAGTTAGCCAATCCATCTGCTTGATTCCCTCCCACTCTCTCCTACACAAACACACACACACACACATTGAGGGGAGACTGAGTCAGTCAGCATTTTCTGTTGTGAGAAGTGGGTGGAGAAAGCGAAGCGAGAAATAGAGAGGAGCTATAACGCAAATGTGAAGAATGACTGTAGCTGGTTGGAAGCCCTGAAGCCTGAGCCTAAAGGGATTGAGTGATGCCTTGGTGATGGCTTGGAAAGTTAAGTTACCTTCGCAGGAACTAAAAGGTAGGGACCACTCTGTACAGAAACAGCCTTGTGGGTGATGCTTCCGGAAACCCTCTGGACTTTAGATGGCATGCATTTTTGAATGTGTTGGACTAGTATAATGTGTATATCTGTGTAATTAATAAGTAAATCATCATTTTCAAGATATATCCAGGACATCTAGCCTACCTGGTTAGCAGGGGCAAAACAAGCCTTTTTCCTGGGAACTGAATAGTGATTCTGCATTTTAGTCCTGGAGTAGGTTTAATTTGTTGCCTTATTGATGGAAAACGTGCCAGTATTGGTCAGTCTCATCTTATACAAGGATTTTCCGCCCACATTCCTTCACATTTCCCCTGACCTTGATTACCTCAATAACCTTTTCAAAAGGAGTCCAAAGAGGAAGGAGAAGAGAGGATGAAGGAGTTAAAGAAACCAAGTGATAAACGCCTCTATTTGTGTCTCTTCACTTTTCCCTTTCCTATTTCCTCCTCTGATTGTAGACTACAGTGTCTGTAACTTGGATGTAAAACTATTTTCTGCTGCAAAAGAAGCATGTGCCTCCTGTGAGTTCTGAAGGCAACAAGCATGCACTGTATGGCCCTGGCTGAAGCATTTCTCCGATGGGTCCTCTAACACTGTGTGTTGTGTAATGTTATCAGTAGGACTGAGTCATCAAAGCCTCTCTTCAGCTAACTTCAACACGAGGGAAAGGCAAAAGCACTATGTGTCCCAGAGTGCGAGTGCTGGTCTCCAATCAGTCCTTTTATTTCACGATATATGCGTACGATTTAGATAGACAGGTATTAGTGAGCCTTAGTCAGCAGTCAATTATTTAGAAGAGCTTTCTACGGGTGCTTTGAAGGTGTATTTTCACTGTCCATCTAAATCGTACAAGACATTCAACAAATATTTTATAAAGCCTTTTCACATCTTCACATCAGCAGATAACTCATACAGATACCCAGGCTGAAACCTCAAACTGTAGCAACATGACAGTGAAAAACCCCTATAAAGGTTGTGAACCAAGGAAGAAAACTTGAGAAAAGCCAGGGGAGATTATAAGAAAACATGACCTTTGAAGGAGAAATTGTTAATCTAGTTATAAAATATATGGAGTGCCAGAGTGTTCAAAAAATACAGGTGGGAACAGGCCATCACTAGCAACAGCCACAGGAGTCTTCAGGCAGAATCCAGATCAGCAACAGAATCGGTTAGAATTTGGACAGAGTAGTCCTGAGGTACAGTCCAAGGGCTCAGGTCCTCCTAAGATCCAATAGGAGACTAGAGAAAACTGTAATGCGAAATTTTAGCAGTCCTCTGTAACACACTTGGTAAGAGCATGGCATTTTCAACACCAGGGTTATGGTTTTCTTCGCACAAGGGGCCAGTATTAAAGGTATGAAAATGTATGCACTACTGTATGTTTCTGCTATGTCGAAATTACTTAAAGGTACAAACAATAATTGATGCAAAAGGCATTTATATTCTTTCAAACATGATTCGTTGCGTCTTTAGTGTAGGCTATTTCATGGTAGTCAAATCACTTTTGCCAACATTCGATTTTCCCTGGTTAGTTTTTCCAGATTCATCTCAATATCACACTTTCCTTATCAGATGACAACTGTTAAAGCCTGGGAAGTAATTCAAACAAAGTTAAAGTTTATTCAGTGTTCAAAGTATCCTGAATACAACCTATTTTATTTTAAACCTAACTCAGTCATAGACCTCCCAGGAGTCCTCAGTATTGACAATAATTTCCAATGTGTTGCTATGACACGGGTTAATATTTTTTCAGGTAGATAATAGGTCTTGTAACTTGAAATAAGTATAAAATTAACCAATGCAATTAACAGTACACCATGAAGAACCATTAACGCAGACATTTTGTGTTTGCTTGAATATCTGACAGTTTGTGTCTCCCCTATGATCTATCTTTCACCTTTAGAAAATCACAGAGCTCCTGTCTTCAGCTCCTGTTGATGATATTATGGCACTTCAAATCCATATGAATTATGTAATGGAAACTGGAGTTCTACCTATGGAGGTATGTGGACTTGTCTCACAAACATCTTGTTACTACTTCTATCTGCTTCTTTGATGCCCAGTATATTTGGACATAGCTGTAAATTTATAAAATAACTTCCTGGCTTATCACGTATAGATAAAATGCAGCTTGGCTCATTATCAGTTTTTCAACATAAACTTGAAACTATGACATTTTATTTGCAATTATTTAAAAAAAAATAGAAAGAATAAATACTGCCTAAATGGATAGTGTGCTTTTCACCCAGCCTGTCAACTTTCCTCAGGTAAAGAGACTCCCAAAGCACACCAGAAAGTTTCATATCACCACTGATCGCACACGCCTTCTCTCCGAATCCAGCAAGAAGCTGAGGCAGCGCTACGTCCAGAAGGACGGAAAGTGCAACGTTCACCATGGCAACATCACTGAGACCTACCGTTACCTGAATGACCTGTTCACCACGCTGGTGGACCTCGAATGGCGTGCCAGCCTCTTTTTCTTCATCCTGGTCTATTGCTTCACCTGGCTGTCCTTTGCCTTCCTGTGGTGGCTCATAGCACTGCTCCGTGGCGACCTTCTCCACACCACTGAGGAAAACTGGACACCCTGTGTGGAAAATCTCGACAGTTTTGTCACTGCATTCCTTTTCTCCATTGAGACCGAGACCACAATTGGGTATGGCTATCGTGTCATTACAGATCAGTGCCCTGAGGGAATCTTCTTGCTCCTAATTCAGGCCATCCTGGGGTCCATCGTCAATGCCATGATGGTTGGCTGCATGTTCGTCAAGATCTCGCAGCCCAAAAAGAGGGCAGAGACATTAATGTTTTCCACCAACGCCGTTGTCTCTGTGAGGGATGGCCGGCTTTGCCTAATGTTCAGGGTCGGGGACCTCCGGAATTCCCACATTGTGGAGGCCTCTATCCGGGCCAAGCTGATCAAGTCCAAGCAGACCAAGGAGGGCGAGTTCATCCCACTGAACCAGACAGACATCAACATCGGCTTTGACACGGGGGATGACAGGCTCTTCCTAGTGTCCCCCCTTATCATCTCCCATGAGATTAACGAGAGGAGCCCCTTCTGGGAGTGGAGCAGAGCCAAGATGGAGTCAGAAGAGTTTGAGATTGTGGTAATTTTGGAGGGCATGGTGGAAGCTACAGGTGGGTGCAGCGTAACCTGTATAGTGTCCATATTAGGACAGTTTAAATAAAGAGGGGCTAACTTCATATAGAAGACAATCTCTTCTATAAGAACATTTTAATATCATGATAAAAACATCTCCAAAAATACAAGACTATTTACAGTAACTAAAGCACTATAGATTATATTATATGAGTACAAGGCATACAGCAAATAGGCAGGAAATGAAGAAAAATCTGATTTATATACAGCTCGTGAAAAAATTAAGAGACCACTGCACCTTTTTCTTTCCTTTCCAAAAAAGTTGAAAAGGAAAGTTTTGAGTGAGTTTTGAGTGAGGAACAGAAGAGTCCAATTTGCAGATCAATTTTAACCCTTCTGTTCCTCACTCAAAACCTTCCTTTTCAACTTTTTTGGAAAGGAAAGAAAAAGGTGCAGCGGTCTCTTCATTTTTTCCAGAGCTGTATATGCTGCTCAATAAGATGAAGGGAACTCTTAAATCACACATCAGGTCTTGATGAACGAAATTTATTAAAGATCAAAATCTTTACGGTACATTGTGTAATTCGTTGAGAACAAAATGAAGTAATAATGGTCCATGGAAACCAACATCACCAACCAATTGAGGGCTGGATTCAAACTCAAACCAAAAATCAAAGTAAACAATTGAAATCACAGGCTGTTCCAACTTACTGTACACAAATTTCATCACGGTGCATGGGGGACCTCCTCCCAGACCTGGATCAGGGCATCAGGGAGCTCCTGGACAGTCTGTGTCGCTCCTTGGCGGCCTCAGATGCACCAACACATGACGTCCCAGAGGTTCTCAATTGGATTCAGGTCTGGGGAATGTGAGGGCGCAAATGGTGGACCTGCCAATTCTGGTGCTCTCTGGCGATTGCCAATCAAGCTCCACGGTGCTGGGCTGTGAGCACAGGTCCCACTAGAGGACGTCGGGCCCTCATGCCACCCTCATGAAGTGTGTTTCTGATAGTTTGGTCAGAAACATGCACGCCAGTAACCCACTGGAGGTCATTTTGTAGGCCTCTGGCAGTGCTCCTCCTGTTCCTCCTTGCACAAAGGAGCAGATACCGGTCCTGCTGCTGGGTTCATGCCCTTCTACAGCGCTGTCCAGCTCTCCTCGTGTAATGGCCCGTCTCCTGGTTTCTCCATGCTCTTGAGACAGTCCTGGGAGACACAGCAAACCTTCTTGCGATGGCACTTGTGCCATCCTGGTGGAGCTGGACTACCTGTGCAACCTGAATGGGCTGCAGGTACTGCCTCATGCTACCAATTGTGACAATGAAACTTGCAAAACGCAAAACTAGAGAAGAATCAGTCAGGAAGGATAAGGAGAGAGCAATTGTTTGTGGCCACGACCTGCAAAACCATCCTCTTTGTCGGGGTTGACTTGCTGTTGCCTTTCCAGTGCACCTGTTGTCACTTTCATTTGCACCAAAACAGGTGACATTGATTCACAATCGGTTGTGCTTCCTAACTGGACAGACTGATATCCCTGAAATATAATTGACTTGGTGTTATACTGTGATGATTACGTGTTCCCTGTATTTTTTTGAGCAGTGTAAATAGAGCTAATAACACACCTGGTGTGGGATTGTCAGACAATTATTTCTAAGATTATTTCTACAAAATGAAAAGAATCAAAATGTATGAAGCCGACATGGAAATCATAGCATAACCTTTTTAAAATAAATCTTTCAAATCTTACAGGAATGACATGTCAAGCACGGAGCTCTTATTTGGACACTGAAGTGAGATGGGGGTATCGTTTCACACCGGTTCTCTCCCTGGAGAAGGGCTTGTACAAGGTAGACTACACCAGCTTTCACAACATCTACGAGACCCACACACCCTGCTGCAGTGCCAAAGACCTGGCAGCTACTGCAGCCAGAAATGTCCAGTTCAAACCCGTTCAAGTGGAGCCACCAACCCTCAGAAAGTCACAGGTTTCATCAATGTGTTAGCCCCTTTTCAATTAGACAATTGAATTCAGTGTACGCTGAATTTCAAAACTACTCCTTTTTTTACCATCCAATGTTTTTATTAAATAAATGAACTGCAAAATGGATGAAAAAAGGACAGAGTTTGGAAAAAAAGCTATGTGCAGCGTTCACCAACAGTTTGGGCGGAATCTGTGCAAAGTCTGAAGCACCTCTTCGCAACTCCCTCAATCTGTGATTTAAGAATCAGCTATTAAAATAGCTGACACCATTGACACCACCCCTGGTGTCATCCTTCGAGATGACAAGCCTTTACTGCAGCCATTTTATGTTCAGTTAAAGAGTCCTGAGCTGAGTCTTATAGTGTTGAATGCTGCACTGAAGTCAATGAATTTGCACACTTTCATGTCCAGGTGGGAGATGTCAGTGTGAAATACAATCAAAAATGTGTCGTTCCAGAGTGCCCAGGGGATGGTGTTGATATGAGCCATGACCAGCATTCTGAAGCATTTCATGGCTACAGATGTGAGTGCTTCTGGATGATAGTCATTTTGCTGAGGTCATTTGATGCAAATCATATTTCTGACCTTCAGGTGTTTGATAGCTATGATGCTACCTTACAGTAAGTGTATTTTAGACATGATGCAATGTGACAGCAACCTTGTCCTTGTTAATATTAATATCCATTCTTTGTTCAGACATGGACATATAAAAGATAACTGGAGCTATATTCCTCTTTGATCTTGAGGAATAGAAGAACATTGATGCCTTTCTAAATAACTGAACATTTAAACATTGTTCTCTTGATCTCACTTTGATCTCATTTTGGATAAGGATTTCCCATCAACTTAAAAAAACAGAATTTAAGTTCATTATACAAATATGTTATGACAGCTAGTAATGACTGATGACAAATTTCAGGACAATTCCATGTTTGATTCCCATGGACATCACTGCAGTTGCTGTCATCAGTGGAGTCACGAACAGTGGCTTCTATCTATATAGATATATATTACAGTAATTCAGCTGCATTCAACCTTTCGCTAGTGTTAATATTTCGCTGAATATATCCAGTTCAGATATGTTACATAATCATTATTTTATTGCACATGCAATAGCATTAAAGTAGGACTGCTTAGTCATAGAGCATTTGTCCTAAATAGCACCCTATTCCTTATATATAGTGCATCATGCAATTTTTTTGAGTAGTAAGATTTTTTTGTACAAAACATTTCCAAGTATTGGCACCCCAAAATACCATTTTAAGGGAAGCTCTGTAGAATCCTGCCTCTAATGTTGACAAAACTGAATGTAAAACAACTATGTGAATTGTCTCCTACTTCTCTTCCCTTACTAAACAAGACCGGAATAGTTTTAGCTAGTCCAGGGTGGTTTAGGGTGGAGGGGAGATTACTGTGAGTGTCTAAAGCTAGTATGAGGAGACTACGAGTCAATGCAAACTGAAGGACCGGCGAGAACGTTTAAATGGGGATATCTTTTTTGTAGAAAAAAATATTTGAAACATTAACTTAAAAAATTAACTGCAGATATCTTGTAGTCATTTATGATATTTATGCAAGTAGTACATAAAAAATCTTAGATATGGCTTAAGTTACACATTTTCTATGCTTTTTAGTTGGTCTCAGTCTCTAGGCACTGTATTGATGCCTTTCACTTGTTTCCCTGAGGTATTAGAATGAAGCCGTACGCATGTAAAATCCTTTGTCATCGATCACCATCTGTAAAGCGAAAGAGCTTTCAGCTTAAAGGAGACAGGTAATTGTTGTACCGCATAGATCAGGTAAAGGAAGTAAAAATACATAAACAGTTGAAAATACCAGTAAGCACAGTCAGGCAATAATCAAAAAAAGTTGAACAGTTTTGGACAGGTTCAAATGAGCTAATATGAATCCAAGGATCACAGTTTCAGAACTGAACAGTCTAGTTGAACTTTATCAAGTCTCAAAATTAACTGTTAGATGCCACCTCCATGTCAACAAGCTCTTTGGAAGGAGATTTGCCCTATAATTTCCACCAAGTTAATATGTATAAATGTTTTACTATGTTCATATTTCATTTCAGTTGCTAAATGAAAACGCATATAGGTATCAAATAAAAATATATACATATTTGAAATTGCATTTACACTTAATACTTTTTTTCTTATACCACTGACTTTTTAGAACCAGAAAAGGAACCAGGCAAGCCTAGTTCAGCCAGCCTGCAATTTAGAAGGGATGAGTGTTGTTATCCCTATCTGGTTTCGATCTGTGCATTTCTATGTGGCAGACTGTGTCTTTAACCATTACGCTATTTAAATAGTGGGAATGCAACTTTTACCTCAGCCATTACATTTTTGTTGAAATAACGTGGACAACATAACGTTTATTAAAGGAACAAAGTGTACTCTTGTACAAAGATTATGGTAGATTGCTAGCTAAAGCTATAAAGTACCCATAACGAAAACAATGACTCCAATCACTCCATGGCTGGTTTGTTTGTTTAGAAAACAATAATTCAGCTGCATTGTATACTGTATACAGTTGTGCTCAAATGTTTGACACCCTTGGAGAATTGGTAATAAATGTACCATTTGTAAAGAAAACATGAGTGAGCAGGCAAAACACGTCTTTTATTTCTTATGGGATAAACATTCAACTGTAGGTCATAACAGAATGGCCTGGAAGAATTTGGGGCCTCATAGACAACTATTGCAAAAGACTGCACACTGTCATTGATGCTAAAGGGGGCAATGCACAGTATTAAGAACTAAGGGTATGCAAACTTTTGAGCACAACTGTATACCACACATGAATAATCATGTGAATAAAGTTTTTACATTTTTTTAGGAGGTATGGTTGTTTGACCTGTTTTTAAAACTTGCTGTTTGTTTTATATATGCTTGAAATGTTTATATAAGTTGAAATGTGTCAGGGCCGGACTGCAGGGATGCCCTCTAGGCATCTCTATTTTTTGTTGGTCCCCAATTAGAGGCAGATGCCCTGCGCTGTCTCTAATTGGGGATCCTATTTAAGATGCCATTTTCACCCCTCTGTTGTGAATCATTGTTTGTGCCTTGTGCCCTTCGGTTTGCGGTAGGTCCCCTTTTGGTGTTTTGTGATGACACCAATTAAGGAATGGCTCTGTACTAATGCTCTGCACCTTGGGTCCTGCCTCCAAACCGTGACAAAATGTCTGTTTTATTGGTGAATGAACAGGATACACAAGGCACAGGCAATTAAACACAGTGATATCCTTCTGGATCAACAGTATCACGACAATGCTACAACTATATGAATACTTATAATTGCTGCATGTGACTATCTTTTCATCAGTCTAATGTTGTTTTACAAAAAGTGGGTTGAAGACCTACACCATAGGTCTTCAACCCTCTCCTGGGGACCCCCCAGCCAGCTCACAGTTTAGTTTATGCCCTGAAATAGCTCAACTGATTCAACAGGTAAGGGCTTGTTAATTAGTTAAAATGTTGATTCAGGTGTGCTAGCTCTGGGATACATCTAATAGATGGAATGACTGGGGGGTCCCCAGGAGATGGTTGAAGACCTATGTCCTACACAGATGGTCCCAGTCAATGTTATTTCAGCCTTTGAAACTTACATACCTTTGAAGTGTTATTGTTCTCACTTTGGTTATATTGTGATGGTGATACGTGAGGATGTGAAAGCTGTGGTGTAAATTTTGCTGATAACTAGTCGAACCAGGCAATACTATATTTCTGATTTTATTCTTGTTTCTAAAGTGTTGGAAGATTGTTTTGGACATTGTAGTGACAGTTTGCCACTGTGTAAAATGGAGGTACACTAGAGGCATTCATGGGGTGTAGTGAACATGAAATTCAACTTGTAATACATAACATTTTGTAGTAGTTGTGTGATAGTTAAACTATATTCAGATAGTGTTTTTCAGAAGTATTACTTTTTTCTATGTGATATTAGAAGAAATACACACTACTCTTTTTGCAAGAAAATAAATGGTATACTGGCAATGTTGAAACAGGTAAAAATTTCCTTTCTTTGTGGCTCAAGCCCTGCCTAATTCTCAAAATAAACATTGTTTATTGGGTAATAGGGTAATAATCAATTCCTTTCTTTGTGTGAAGAAAAAAATATCACATCCAGGATAGAACCCTTTTCTCATTGTACAAGATCTTTGAGCCAGCTCACAACTTGCTGCATAAAAGGCACAAGGACCATGAGGGTGTTGGGATCATTGTGCATGCCAGGGTTGTAGGAAGCTGATTCTGGGTAGAAGAAGCACATAGTAGTCTTGTTGCCCACGTCATCCTCATACCCCCGAACTGGGGCATCATTAAACCAAGGTATGACCAATAAGATTTCACCAATTCTCATACTGTCAAATTGCCGTAATAAACGTGACATAACATTACATACTAGGACATAAGTCACTTTACCTGATCACTACGTCATACTTGTTAATGGTACTTCCTAAGAAGGAGTTTTGATTTGAAACCCATTTCCAACAACCACACAGGTTCTGCGGGGCAAGCTATGTGTAGGACGAGATGACAAAGCAGTGCAACTAAAGCAAGGTATCATGGAAGACTTTTTAAAATAAATTGTAAATAATCAGAAATGCATCTTCGTATATTTTTTCTTGCTTACTTTTTTATCTTCCCAGGCATGTCATAGCTGGCCATTGCTGCCAATACTTTCACAAGGAAATGTTCTGGAATACAGGATATGCCATTTGTAAGTGCGCAGGTAGGAGGCTCTTTGGAGGTGGACAGCTTATGAAATGGTTTTAAGAATATAAATGCATCAAACACATTTGATATGTTTAATACATCCCATTCCATCTGTACTAGCTTTTACAAGTAACCTGACCTCCGATTTAAAGTCCTACCAGCCAAATCAATTCATAGAAGTATTCTATGAAGTGGAGTGTAATGAGAACAGACCACTGTCCTTAACACCATAAGGTAAGGCTAATGTTGACAAGTAGTGTTGCCAGAAGAAATCCTCCAAATTCAAGACGTTTTTCATTCCTGCACACACTGAAAAGAGAAAACACAAAGAAATATACATACATACTTGCTGATAAGAGAAGTGGCATAGACTGTCACATAAACAATCTATGAATGACTGTGAAGAACCACACATTTCACATCATATCATGTAGATTTTAGGGAAGTTGGTCACAGAATGGAAACCACCAGCCACAAATAACTGCTCACATTTCCAACCCCCAGCTAGAAGTGACTGTGCCGAGGCGGGGAGGGGGCTTGAACAGTTCTTTATGGCCCAAGTCTAGACAACTAGTAGCCAGTAGACATACGTTTCTGGTAATTACCATGACTTTATAACACAAGAATAGACAAACATTTTAATGATATTGCAATCTACCACATTCTAGCCAAGCACCATGAAATAGATTCAGTGTGGGACAACATGGACGAGGCAGTCACCATGAGCATACACTTCATCCTGCAACACTGTGATAGTGCAGAATCAATTTTAATAACTTAACTGCATAGTATATAAAACAAGAAAAGGAACCAGGCAAGCCTAGTTTGGCCAGCCCGCAATTAGAAGGGGTGAATGTTGTTGCCCTTGCTGGGTTTGATCCGAGGTTTCCTATGTGACAGACTGTTAAAACTGTTTAAACAGCGGGTGTTGTTGCATGTGATACATGTGATACAATTTACTTCTTGCATTGTGAAACCAATTAGTCGAAACTCTAAGGTTCTCAAAACTAGATCCCCACATTAGCTAACATCCAAACCAACAACAGGTATAACAAGATCACTACACCTCATGTGATGGTCTTGAGGTGAGGACAGCACAAGGCGCTCAAATGACTTAACCACAGAAATCAGGCCAACGGGTCTGTAGTCGTTAAGTCCTGTGATCCTTGGGTTCTTGGGGACTGAGATGATGACAGAGGACTTGAAACAGGCCGGGATGCGGCATGTCTCTAGTGAGGTGTTGAAGATGTTCGTAAACACAGCAGAAAGCTGATCGGCACAGTGCTTTAGGATACAGTTAGGTCTGGAAATAGAGACTGACACGAGTTTTGTTATTTTGGCTGTTTACCAAAATATATTCAAGTTACAGTTAAATAATGAATATGCGCTTAAAGTGCAGTCTCTCAGCTTTAATTTGAGGATATTCACATCCAAATTGGAGGAAGGGTTTAGGAATTACAGCTCCTTAATATGTAGCCCCCTCTTTTTCAAGGGACCAAAAGTAATTGGACAATTGACTCAAAAGGTGTTCATGGACAGGTGTGGGCTATTCCTTCGTTATTTCTTCATCAATTAAGCAGGTAAAAGGTCTGGAGTTGATTCCAGGGGTGTCATTCGCATTTAGAAGCTGTTGCTGTGAACCCACAACATGCGGTCAAATGAGCTCTCAATGCAAGTCAAACAGGCCATCCTTAGGCTGCAAAAAAATCCATTAGGGAGATAGCAGGAACATTAGGAGTGGCCAAATCAACAGTTTGGTACATTCTAAGAAAAAAGAATGCACTGGTGAGCTCTGCAACACAAAAAGGCCTGGACATCCATGGAAGACAACAGTGGTGGATGATCGTAGGATCCTTTCCATGGTGAAGTAAAAACCCCTTCACAACATCCAATCAAGTGAAGAACACTCTCCAGGAGGTAGGAATATCATTATCCAAGACTACCATAAAGAGAAGACTTTACTAGATTAAATACAGCGGGTTCACCACAAGGTGCAAACCATTCATAAGCCTCCAGATTGGAAAATCCAGATTAGACTTTGCCAAGAAACATCTAAAAAAACCAGCCCAGTTCTGGAACAGCATTCTTTGGACAGATGAAACTAAGATCAACCTGTACCAGAGTGATGGGAAGAAAAAAGTGTGGAGAAGGCTTGGAACGGTTCATAATCCAAAGCATACCACATCATCTGTAAAACACGGTGGAAACTGTGAGGGCTGGGTTTGACAGTGTTTTTGATTTTTTGTAACATTGTTTCAGTATTGTTTTTGAACGTTGCCTTCTTCCCTGTGTTAGTCTTAATGAGTTTCACCTGTGTTTCTGTTCATCTGCCCCCTCAGTTCCTATATAGTTCAGTCCTGTTTGTAGCGTCCTTTGTGAGGTATTGTGTTTTCGCCACTCTACTGAGCCCTTTCTTATCTAGACTATTCAAGTGTTAACCTGTGTACCAGACCACTGCCTGCCTGCCTGTCTGTATTTTTGACCTTGATTCTGCTGTAGTCCCTCTGTACCTCTGCCTGATCTGACCTGCCTGTGTACCGACCTATTGCTTGCCCTATTTTTCTACGTTTTTGGATCCTGGATTTGGATTTTTATTAAAAATAGTGCTCTGCACATGGATCCTCTCCTCTCCACTTGTCCGTGTAGTCCTGACATAGACAATCTTTCATTTCAGAAAGAAATAGAGCAATAGAGAAATATAGAGCATTTGGAGGACAGATGATACTTATAATTGCAGTTCAAGTTTATTAAAAATACATCAGTGACAATTGCTGTCATTGTTAATAGGCCTATCCGACAGCTATGTTTTGAAAATACAACACTTTTTTCCAACACACAATTAATTAGTCCTGAAACAGTGAGAATCAGACAGGTTGCCTGTGTAAAAGCAAAAACAAAACATGACTGCTCTAGAAAAATGTTGGTGGACAAGCCGAAAACCAAAAAAACATTACTACCAAGGTTGAGAATTTGACCATTAAAAAAAGCTATCAATTTATCAACACATTCCATACAATATGCAATCTACAGCATCTACAGAGAATTTTAAAATCAAACAATTAGTGCTAAAAATACCAAAAATGGTGTATGTAGATAGCTTTCTTTCATTGATTGCTATTCTGAACTGGTTCGTTCCAGGTTTTGCAAGCAATTATTTTGATAAAACTCATTAAAAGTACTTAGAGACAGATTCACATGAATCTATATAAAAACTCCTCAGGAAAATGTGTCTGCCAGCAATTTAAGTTTTCAGCAGCTGAATTAGATCAAAAGCCACCCCTCCTTGAAAGCCTGTTATTCCTAATACCATGTACTGAGAAATATGCAGAAATGGAATCCAAACGAAAGGCATACATTTACTCCTCTGAATCTGCTCCTAAACTACATTCACCATTTCAGTCTTCTGAACCACAACGGGTCATCTCTCAGCAAGTGCAACATGTTAACAAACTTGGTTGATACTCTAGAGCTTCCCGGCTTCTTTGAACTTGCTGAGCAGACTATCGTCTGCCCGCAGGGGAAAGGATAGTGAGCGGCTCTGGTAGTACTGAGAGTCCATTTGGATGTTCTGGATGACGTCCGAAAGCAGGTGGGCCCTCTCCACCCCACAGCCAGGGGCTTCGTAGCTCAGAGCAGTGAAGTGGACATGGAGGTGGTAATAGGACGGCTGGTAGTGAAGATACACCCTCAGCTTACTTGCTGCCAAACCATACCTCTTCAAAATGTTCTCCTGTGATAGGGAAAGCAACATGAAAAACAAAACCGACTCCACTTGACAGAATTATGTAAAGTTGCACTTCACAATGATTTGGGAGAATTCTGAGGTAATGTTGTGTTGTTATAGGTTCTGAAGGCTATGTTTCAGTCTCAGCGCTCCGTTTTCTATTCAGTCAACGGCATCGTATCACCTTCAGTCGTTCCAACTCTTTCCGTTCTGAGTCTTTGCTTCCCTGTACTATTGCTTCTTTTTCTTTATTTAATCAGGGATCTGTTTATTAGATCGGATGAAAACCATTGCGAGAAGCCTAAAGCAAACGATACACAACGCCATTCGAATAGAAAAATATGTCGCGTTTTCACACCATGTAACGCGTCAATCCGCAAACCCTGCCCTAAGTCCTAAACTCCAGGGCTTGGCACCAAGTGAGAGCCGGGCTACTCGGCCATGGCCTAGTGGCCGACTGGCCTTGGTCTGTGTCAGTGGAAACAGAAACAAATCAGGACTTTAGGGAAAAACACCAGTGTTTGGCACCAGTGGAAACGTGGCATTAGGCTCTAAGTAAGCACCATTCGTCTAACAATCACAATACAACCAATGATAATAGAAACATTCTCACCTCTCCCTTCTTACGAATGTTGATCAGCAGTGGCAAATGCAGCAATGTCAGGTCCCGCAAGCTTTTGATGTCCCTTCGATGAACAATGGCAATCAAATACAAGTTGTCCAACTGGGAGAAGGAGGTGAAAGTAACTGTGAATGTGTACTCAATGTGACATCAAAGTAAGGTTCTGAGTGGGGCAAATAAGCACCAGGCCTGTAATAAAATTTAAATTGTATACGAACAGTATATGTAATCAATGTAATTTTCACCAAATTTGAACCAACAAGTCTTTTAATTGTGATTTCCTAAAAATGTGTCGTGCCTAAACTTTTAGGAGCAAGTTGTGTATTAGGAGCAATGTGTGTGTATTTGTGTGAGACAGAGATACAGAGTGAAAGCGAGGCTGGTGCCTGTCTCAAATTGTCCTCTGGGTGGGTAGGTAGGTGTGTGTGCTGGTGTGAGAGTGGGAGGATGTGTATATGACAGAGGATGTGTTTGAGAGGAGGTAAGCTGTGTTTGCGGGTGTGTAAGGAAAGTAGAATGAATGCATGCAAGTTATCTAAAAATGAAAGGTAAAAATGTGCCATAGTGTTTTCTTTTATTGTCACACTGACATACAGATCATTATAATTCTATTGCTGCCAAATCACAAGGCCTTTGGATATAAACAAATGATTGACTGTTTTGTAGTATCTTAATCTGTAATACAGTAAAAAGTATGAAATTAAATTCCATCTGGTGCAATGAATAAAGGAGTTTTTATTGAGGGGAATCAAAGGAGTCAAAATAGAATATAATATAAGGTCTGCACGATTTGGATAAAATATTGAATCGCGATTTCTTTGACAAATATTGCAATTACGGTTATGATTTGCGATTTTCAAACATGGGTGTAAATAGCATAGATAATCTCACTTAAAAATAAGAGATAATAGCCTAAATAATGTGCTATTAAACTGAATAAAAATCATGTTAAAATTCTGTGTTTTCTATTTTACACTTATTACCAATTTATTTTGAAGGTGCAGCCTGTGTCGAACTATTCGTTTAACTGCTAATTTAATGCAATGGCGTTTGCTATGTTTGTGTCATTGACATAGCTGGTTAGGCAAACTTTCTCAATCCTTGAGGTATATTTGCTCCCATATTAAGTTTGTTTGTAGGCACCGACATTGAAGCCAAAACTTTTAATAACCATGCTGTTGTGTATGTGGGACAATATCTTGGTGCCACTCGCTAACTTGAAAGAGACGTCTTTGCAAGCAGTTGCAGAGTTAACTCAAACTAACATTGAAAAACCATCAAGTATTTAAACAAAATTAGTTGTTTAAACACAAGTGTGTCTTGCCTACAGACAAGCATGGTGGTGGGAGTGTCATGGTCTGTGGCTGCATGAGTGCTGCCGGCACTGGGGAGCCACAGTTCATTGAGGGAACCATGAATGCCAACTTGTACTGACATACTGAAGCAGAGCAAGATCCCCTCCCTTTGGAGACTGGGCCGCAGGGCAGTATTCCAACATGATAACGACCCCAAACACACCTCCAAGACGACCACTGCCTTGCTAAAGAAGTTGAGGGTAAAGGTGATGGACTGGCCATACATGTCTCCAGACCTAAACCCTATTGAGCATTTGTAGGGCATCCTCAAACGGAAGGTGGAGGAGTGCAAGGTCTCTAACATCCACCAGCTCCGTGATGTCATCATGGAGGAGTGGAGGAGGACTCCAGTGGCAACCTGTGAAGCTCTGGTGAACTCCATGCCCAAGAGGGTTAAGGCAGTGCTGGAAAATAATGGTGGCCACACAAAATATTGACACTTTGGGCCCAATTTGAACATTTTCACTTAGGGGCGTACTCACTTTTGTTGCCAGCGGTTTAGACATTAATGGCTTGTGTTATTTTGAGGCGACAGCAAATTTACACTGTTATACAAGCTGTACACTCATTACTTTACATTGTAGCAAAGTGTCATTTCTTCAGTGTTGTCACATGAAAAGATATAATCAAATATTTACAAAAATGTGAGGGGTGTATTCACTTTTATGAGATACTGTATATACAAACACACACACATCTCTGGAAAAAATTAAGAGACCACTCCTAATTTTTCTTAAATCAGCATCTCTACATGTATGGCAGCCATTCCATTCCAGTGTCTGAAATTCCAACACAGGCACGCCTCATTTTACTTAATGAGGTACTAATTAAGTGATTACCTGAACCAAATCTAATTTAACGAGGAAAAGTATAAAAACCACTGCTGTGGTCATCACTACCCTCTTGCAATAGGACCAGCTGGATGGCAAAAACAGTGCAAGTAGTACCTCAAAGATAATTTGAATAAAAAAATAACTATTCAGCATGACAAAAGAGTTGAAAAGAAAAGCTTTGAGTGAGGAAAAGAAAGGTTCAATTCTGGCTTTACTGGCTTCCATCCTGAAAATTTCGGCGGTTCATAAGAACAAGGTTAAGCAACAGACATTGGGGACAACAAAGCTACAGACTGTCAGAGGGTGAAAACGACTGTCCACTGACCGAGATGACCATCAACTCATTCTAATGTCACTCAACAACTGTAGGATGACATCAAGTGACCCACAAAAAGAATGTCAAACAGCAGCTGGGGTGAGGTGCACAGCGAGGACGGTTCGAAACAGGCTGCTAGGGGCAGGGCTGAAGTCGTGCAAAGCTAGAAAAAAGCCCTTCATCAATGAGCAGCAAAGAAGAGCCAGGCTGAAGTTTGCAAAAGACCACAAGGTTTGGACCGTAGAGGAATGGAGTAAGGTCATCTTCTCTGACGAGTCAAATTTTCAGCTTTGCCCAACACCTGGTCGTCTAATGGTTAGACGGAGAGTCCTGGAGAGGCCTACAAGCCACAGTGACTCGCACCCACTGTGAAATTTGGTGGAAGATCGGTGATGATCTGGGGATGCTTCAGCAAGGCTGGAATCGGGCAGATTTGTCTTTGTGAAGGACGCATGAATCAAGCCAAGTACAAGGTTATCCTGGAAGAACACCTGCTTCCTTCTGCTCTGACAATATTCCCCAACTCTGAGAATTGTTTTTTCCAGCAAGACAATGCTCCATGCCACACAGCCAGGTCAATCAAGGTGTGGATGGAGGACCACCAGATCAAGACCATGTCATGGCCAGCCCAATATCCAGACCTGAACCCCATTGAAAACCTCTGGAATTTGATCAAGAGGAAGATGGATGGTCACAAGCCATCAAACAAAGCCGAGCTACTTGAATTTTTGTGCCAGGAGTGGAATGAAGTCACCTAACAGCAATGTGACAGACTGGTGGAGAGCATGCCAAGACGCATGAAAGCTGTGATTAAAAATCAGGGTTATTCCACCATATATTGATTTCTGAACTCTTCCTAAGTTAAAACATTAGTATTTTGTTGTTGAAAAATGAATATGAATTTGTTTTCTTTGCATTATTTGAGGTCTGAAAACAATGCATCTTTTTTTTGGTTATTTTGACCAGTTGTTATTTTCTACAAATAAATACTCTAAATTACAATATTTTTATTTGGAATTTGGAAGTAATGTTGTCAGTAGTTTATAGAATAAAACAAAAGTGTTCATTTTACTCAGGGAATAGCGTTGCCATGAAAGGGTGCAACAATGCTCAGGTAGGTGGTACATGTCAAAGTATATCCACATGAATGGCATGATCCAAGGTGTCCCAGCAGAACTTTGCCCAAAGCATCACACTGCTTTGGGCAAGCCTCCGCCGGCTTGCCTCCTTCCCATAGTGCATCCTGGTGCCATGTGTTCTCCAGGTAAGCGATGCACATGCACCCGGCCATCCACGTGATGTGAAAGGAAACATGATTCATCAGATCTGGCCATCTTCTTCCATTGCTCTGTGGCCCAGTTCTGATGCTGAGTACGGGCAGAGACCAAGTGAGCACTCCTGTTGTCACTAATTGCGCTTGTTTCGCTACTCCATGCTGGGCAGTCGGGGAGGTTGTCTAAGGAGGCCATTCTCAAGTACGGAACTACCCTCTGTGTTACAAGGAGTTAATGGAGCACATAGACAACCACTACTACTTACTCGAGACGACCATGGACAAGCATATTGTCTGTGCTCAATTATTTCCATCTGTCCTATTAGATTTGTTTGGTACAGTTGACACCCAACCAATCACAATTGGAATTCCAATGGCTTTTTTCATTAATATTTAATGATACATAGCCTAACGGCCTTTCACCAGAAAACGTATTTCATAACATCACCAGAAAACGTATTTCATAACATCAACTGTATATCGCCACTTCTTGACAAAAGTAGCATACGCAGCTGCTAACACAAACATGCTGACACTAGTTCATTTCCCGAACGATTAGTTCTTTTTGAACTAAGTCCCTTTACTGACATGAGTAATGAGACTTTTTAGTGACTTGTTCAACTGAATCATTTATTCAAACGGCTAGCAGCGGTTCTGTACAATACAATGACGTGCTTCTTCCTGACAGGCGGACCAACGAAGCACACCTGTCAGCGTTATTTTTACTGAATGACTCAAAAAGATCTAAGTGAGTAAAAAGACTCAAAATCCCAACACTATTTCACACATGTACGCCGACATCACCGCAGTATCAAAATCCCTGGAGCACCTATAATTTTCACATTATGGAGACTGCAGACGGAATAACGTATTCCAGATATAAACATTCAACAACATTTAAAATTAAAATGTGCCAAGCATACTCATACATAGAAACATAATTCTAATATTGTCCTGTAACATTATTTAATTAACACCCAGCAGCAGAGTTCATTTTTAGGTTTATAAATTTTGTTGCAGTGTGTGCAGAGGCTTATATTCCACACAAAAAAAAATACTAACCTAATGCAGACACAGGAGCGCACTGCCAGAAACCGAGAGCTCACTCCAACAGGTCTACATGCCTAGCAACGCGCTGGTTGACTCATATCATAACTCACAGTCCGGCAGTTACATCCACGCTGCAGGAGCGCTTAGCGTCATAAAATATTGTTTGGATGAAAGGTAGGTGGGTTGAAAGGTCAATGACATTGCTAGGCCTAACATTTCTTGCTGTATGAGCTATGAGAACTAGAGTACAAGCCCATAGTATGCCTCTGAAAAAAAGAAGCTACATTTCAACTGCCAGCCCTCACGACTCTGTCATTCAAACCGTGTGAAGCACTTGACCTAAACAAAACCATGCAAACTGAATGTTACAGCAGCCTTTTCTATTTGCCGGTCTATGGGTCGGTTGCAGGCTTCAGGATTTCCCTTTATCCATAAAGTAAGGTGGCTGCAAATGTCTTACTTGGAATTGCAGGCCTGTGTGGGCGAGAACAAAACTCACAAGTGCCTAGGGGTTTTATATGGAGGTGTGATATTAAAAACGGGATAACAAAAAAATAAAATGGATATCACGGAATTTGCTTGATTAATTCGGCATTGGCATTTTATTTTCAATATGCAGCCTATAAAAGCTATAGGTAGCCATTTAAATTAAATTATGTATTTAAATGTTGATTTAAGATATGTTTTGCATGTTAGAACAGTGGTTCTCAAATCTCTGCTGTGAAACCGGTTTCATGTTTTAAATGTACTCTAGAGCTAGCAAACCTGAATCAACTTGTCAACTAATTATAAAGCTCTTGACTTTAAATTCAGGTGAGCTAGTTCAGTTCTTCATTGGGAGATATCTGGGGGTTCCTAGGAAGGGTTAATGATCCCCTGTCTTAAATCACAAGAATTCATTCTTTGGGTCCTTTAGCTATGCACTAAACTAGTGATTCATTAGCGGCCAAACGAGGCTTCATTAGCATTATTTTAGCGGCAGGATATTATTCTGGCAGATTTTCTTTATCACAACAAAAGCCATCATTGAAATTTATAACACAATATAGTTAATCTAGTCTGTAATAAAGAACAGACAAGAACAACATTGGAACGGACATTAACCATGAAATGTACAGACTAGATTGCTTTGTATGCGAGTAGTTGTTCAATGACTAACATGGGAATTTATCTCACCTGCTTTTGGTCCCACTTAAAATCTGGTAGCAGGACAAACCCTACGTCCTGGTCTGGGTCCTCAAAAACAATCCGTTCTGCTTCCGCTTTCTTCTCCAAGATGTTGTACACCCACTGAAGAGAAAAAACACAGCGACAAGTTTTTTTTTAAATGCATTATCTTACTTCTTATAAACATATAAGTGAACATTTACAACTAAATGACTACTAGTTTCTAGTGACAACACCGTTTAAAGATGATGCCTTACATGCTGTCCAAAAAGTTATCACATTCAAAGTGAAATTACGTTTGACAAAAAATTGTTTTTTTAAGATGTCTTGATTGCATGTCTTCACACATTATGGTAGAAGACTCCCAGACCATAAACACAATCAATTTGTATGTTTTGATGCAACAACACAGTATGAAGGTTACATGTTACTGTAGAATCTCAGTCATTCTGCTACTGCCGGTTTCAAAAACATACTTCAAACTACACACAGAGACATAAACATTATAAGTAGGGTAAGTACAAAACGGTCTTAACTGCCAAAATGTCATACTATCTTTTCAAGGAAGAAGCGAAGCCCCCACTATTGAGCTCAAACAACCATTGTCAAATCTGGTTCTTCTATATAGGTGGTATTAAAATACCACACTAACCCTAACAAGAATAACCCTAACAAGAGCCATGACTTTCAGATGTGTGAAACTGTTTGTGAATACTAATTTCCCCTCAAAAGCAATGAAATGCTACCTGTACACTGAAGCTCTGATTCTGAATGTAAGGCAGGGTGATAGAGCGGTAGTCCTCCCCAGTTTCCTCAACCAAGTAGGTCTCCTGGAGCAGGTATTTCTTCACATGCTTCTCAGTAGCTGGACAGATCACGGTCGTCTTGATATCTTTGGAGCCAAAAACAACACAAGGATCAAAATGTCATCAGATATCAGACGGGGATTTTAATTCCCGGATAAAATTATGTTGGTGCCAACTTCTTTAGCAGAATTATTTTTGATTTGGCATTGTTTCAACTCAAAAACTATACATTCCAATTTTCAAACAATGCACTATTCGGGTTTGGATGATGAGAATACGCTTTTCACACTACTGTAAAATCTGCCAAAATCGTGTAAAAAGAAACTGGCTACCAATCATTTCTCGTCTGGATAGTACAAGGAGAGGGCACGCAAACAACAAATATATGGGCACAAACAGGAGGCCGAGACAGGTACCCTGGTCACCCGGATATATATCGTCCCATGCAAAAGTATTCAGACCCCTGACCAATTCTCTAATTTGACTTAATTACAAATTATACATAGGGATGGGGGGGCTCTTAGGTAACAGTAGCAGGTATGCAAACTTCTAAGTTTCCACTGTGCCATCTTATTGTGTTAACCTATCCTGGGGCATACCATTCAAATGAGCAGGGGGTTGGAGTTGATAGGTCCTGTAGATATCATTACTCATGTCCAAATTAAATCTGGAACAATGAAGCAGTTCAAACAGGGCGTCCTCTCGTATGGGTGTCTTCTCCAAAATGATGACAGCCTCCTGGTCATTTAACTGATAAAAAAGGATACATTCTTTACAGTGCTGGTTTGCGATTAAATATTTTTCCACTTACATGAGGTGCATTTCAGTCACTTCACCCAATCCCCCAATTTAAATTGACATTTTCCCCCAAAAACACAGATGTTGAATATGGACTTCCGTGCGGGGTGTATGACTGTACACTTGCCAGGCTGAAATTGCCCACATTGGGTCAATCAATGCCTTTATGACAGGGGCAGTTCTGTAAATTGACTGGCTGAGGAAATTATAGCAAGCATATTCCATTTCTTTAAGCTATTACAGTTAACTGCCTTGTTTGGGCACAGAATCACAGATCTTTGACCTTGCCGACTCAACGCTCTTATCTAGCAACCTTTCAGCTAATGAGATGTTCTAAACACTACTCTAACTCCCATTTCATTGAATCAGTGTTCTGACCTATGCAGCAGTTCTTTGGAAGGGCGAAGGGGTGGAATCCCTTCTCGTCATTAGTTGTCCCGTTCAGCTAAAAAGGTGGGACTTTTTAGCTGAACGGGTATTCCAGCTAAATAATCATGAGACCGCACTGGAAGGCATTTATAAGAACAGTTTTGCCAAACAACACCTCGTGGCCATGGGTGGGCGGGCTGGCTTAGATTATCGGGTCTGACCGATTGACATCAACATGATCTGGCAGGTGCCACGGAGTATGCGAGTTTAAAAAAAAAAAAAAAATCTCTGGCTAGTAACGTTGTTAGGTAGCAGCAGTTTGTTTCGCAACTACTTTTGTGGAACTGAGTTTTCGAACCTATAAGGGATAGTTATTACGGTATACCACATAATTTATAATAATGAATGTACGTCAACAAACTCTTTGTTTTTTTCTTAAAACTATCATCCCTGGCATCGCTAGTTACGCTAACTAGCTATTGTAGCTACCTTTCCGTGTATGAACATATTTTTTTCCCGTGCAGAATCCCGCAGAACCGTTGTTGTTTTAAATCCGGACAAGGGACTTTCAAATGCCGAGGCATCGCCATTTCCTTGGTCACTATTCGGGTCATTCTTAAGTCTTTTGACTTTTGCATCATCCTTTTCATTTTCGTCTGGAGAATCTCCTTCACGTTTGGCAGTCTCCGCCATTTTTTTTCGTTTAATATATGTTCGGTTTGTGCGCGCCGAATCCTAACACCGCGAGTTTATCCCTCAATGACCCGCCCACCGTCTTTTACTTCAACCATTTTTTCTCTGTTCGCTAGGAAAATGTTGACATAAAATCCTGTTTACATGCCCACAAACGAGCAACTGTACGTAAAGCAACTGTGGCTGGATTAGCCAATCAGTGGCTAAAGACTTGCATTGATTGACATATCCCTTGAGATCATGAAAAACGACGTGATGTCTTGAAATAGACACTTATCAATTATTATAAACGCCATGAAAGTATGAAAAAAGGCTATGATATTATGATAATCACCATGAAACAAAAAGAAATATTATGAGAAAGGTCTTGAAATTATTAAATAAGCCATGATTTTATAAAATACGTCTTATGATGCAAACAAGCATTTGTAAATACAATAAACTATTATGAAATATCATACCATTAAAACAGCATTATAAAAAAATTCATATAATGAGTCATTTTATATTTATCTATTTATTAATTTTGGACTTTTTGGTCCCCAGATAGAACACAAAATACCGTTTAAACATCCACGTGATCTCAATCTGTTCGCGGGAGCCAAGATCATCGTCATATGATCAAAATAGGAAGTGGGGCTAGTTGTTTTGAAACAACTGTTTCAGTTTGGGTGGAAGCACCCGAGAAATTCGATTATTAACCTTCAAGGTTTCCCCATGAAAAGACGAAATCATTCGTGCTTAATAGTGACGATGATGGGGACACTTTTTCTGCTCATAGTTGTATTATATGGTACCATCAATTCACAGGTACGTAGCTAGCTACTCTTCTTTTCATGCGACTATACAGTGTGCACTATACAGTACTTGCTGTATTAGTACTTGATACTTGTACTGCTACGTGATAATAAGACGTGCTCAATTACCTAGCAAGAAACAAAGCTAGATGAACGTAAAATGCTTAGTTATGATTAAGCAGATATTGTCAGACTAATGTGCTCTTTCGTAGCACAAAGGTGATCACCACAGTCTAGGTTCAAACCTTAGTGTGCTGCTATACTAGTTGACGATTGGAGAGAGGTCAGTAGAGCTTTCATTTATTTTGCACCAATTCCCTCAGATGAACATATTTATGTGATCTTCAACTCTCATGAATCCAAAGGGAGTTGATGTGACAGTACAGTGCCGTAGATAGAATTGATTGTGACAAAATAAAAAATAGCAATCATGCTTTGAAATACTTTTTAAGATCCTACTGGCTAGAAAATATTTTGACAGTAATCTTACGCTCCCTGGTACCTGCACATTAATATTATCTGTGTTAATTTAGGTAAATTATTGAATAGTATCTCTTCACTAGGATCTTGTATCTTTGGTGTCTTTGATATTTAAATTTTGAGAGGATCCAATCTTAACAAAGATGCCTGATTAGGAACTTGCTACTCATTAGAAAATGTGCAGGATCTTTAAAATTCTGACCTACGGGATCCTGGGGTGATTGCCTTGCAAGAGAGGATTCAGCGAACTGTTATAATTGTATTTTTTTTATATCTGTTTAATCTTGGAATGCATAAGACAAAATATCTTCTTTTTTTGGGCAGCAGTCAGAAACATCAGGCCTAAAGCCAGATTACAGACTTCTGGGAAGACAAGTATACAAACTGGATATCAACTGGCCCAAATACCCTGAGCTTTTCAGCGGCGAGGTATTTGGAGTGGCTGTCAACCAATATGCTGGTGTTGTATATGTTGCACAGGTGATTGTTATCTTGATGTCCTGTATTTTATTTATAAACAATGGTGAGAGATAAAGGACACAAAGGGGAAAGAAAAACCAAGGCTTACGAAACAGTTCAACATGATGTTATTATTCAAATAAAAAGCATTTTGAAACTAAAAAAATGTGCTATGCAAAAAAAGTCATGATTTATTAGGTATTAAATACCCACATTTCTATGTCCCAGAGAGGTGAGACGGTGCCAAAGGTGCTGGTGTTCTCCACAGACGGAGAGTTCCTACAGGCATGGAACACAAGCACCCTGGAGATGCCCCATGGGATCTTTGTGGCTGACGCATCCACCAACCCTACAGTGTGGGTCACCGACGTAGGAAACGGTGAGCTCTCTCAGATGGTCATGTTCATAAAGGCACGCAACGGAAGCTGTGCAATGGAAATTTGCTGACATAAGCTAAGCATATTCTGTCTACTAAGCATTAATAATCGAAGTAATTGTACTGTGCTTTCTTTGTTTCTCCTGTAGGCCCATATGGTCACTCCATTAAGCAATACTCACCCTCAGGAAAGCTGTTACAGGTACTGGGCTCAATGGGGGAAGCCGGCTCTGGGGTGAACCCACTCCAGTTTGACCAGCCTGCAGAGATCTTTGTCCACAGCTCTGGGGAGATGTACATAGTGGATGGGGATGGAGGGATGAACAACCGCCTCATCAAATTATCCAAAGGTGAAGATGTAACCACAAAGATCCTAGAAATGTTTTATAACATTTTAAACCATGGAATAGTTTCTGTTTTCTCTCTCCGAGTGTCTCCCTCACAGATATGGCTTAATTATCTCAAGCCATATCTGTGAGGGTGACACTCAGATCATGGAGAAGAGAGAATATTTTAGGTGGTAATATGTTCATTTGAATGTTGGATTGTGTTGTTGCTGACTGGCAAGCCATGGAGGAAGAGTTCCATCTTTCGAGATATTTAACTGATTGCGGTAATTGTGGATAGCTGTAGTCTGACTTTCTATCCTGACAATTTAGTATTTACTCATGAAGACCATCTGAAAGGGAATATACTGTGTTGGGTATGGGTTTCAATTAATTATTTGGGAGAATGTCAGATTTGCCCCAGTAGATTTTATGTTTATAAACATCAGAATATCATCCACGTAGAGAAACCTTTCATGAGTTTGTTTGGGGACCGAATCTATATGATTGAGTTGATTTTTCAAGCAGAATTCTGATTAGTTTGAATGGCATTCAAGAGCATGCATTATATCCATACATCACATGGTACATCTGCATGGTAGAGTCCATAGCTATGGAATTAGCAGTGCTAACTACAAAACCTGCTCTTGGGTTATAATTGATGTGTGCAACCCCTTCCAATCCAAACTGTCCTGTGCAGAGCTTAAACATTGATTTGAGAAAATGCGTTGCGGAAGCAAGTGAGTTCGGCCTACCTCCACTGGGCTGTGCAGAAGAGAAACTGGATGAACAGGATATATGATATTTCCCGGAACCAATGGGAATGAATACCCTTGGTAGGTTAATAAATGAACAGAATATTCTCCTAAAGAGTCAGAATATGATTCCAAATGGTCTAAGGCTTTATTCGTTTATTTGTTTCCTATCCACCGGTAATGTGTTGCCGAGAAGAAGTGAGAAGGCAAGCTTGTTCAAGCATTACACCAACCACAGCTTGAGAAGCACATCTGTCCATACGCTTTCAGGCACTGTGTTGTGTCATGTCGATGACAGGGCACAGATGTGAGTCAGCCTCAGTAGGTACTAGGCTCCTTCTGTCGAAGAAAGGAAACAATACAGCTGGTTTCTCTTTAGAGCAGCTGAGTGCACTGCAGGACACAATGCAATCTAACACCCATAGTTCTCCCCTGGCAGACCTTATAACTTATCCTGGTGCAAACACCTCACGAAACCCCACTGGCCTACTCCCTTTTTGATGTTCACTTTCACAATCAGTGAAAATTTACAATTTAATTTTTAGAAAATAGCTTGCCTTACACCTCTGTAAGATAGCTAGCAAGCAGTTCAGTTGGCATGATAACTTTGTGTTGAACTGATGTTACATTCATTACGCTTTAAGTATAGCCATGGTATAAAAAGGATAATCAGTATTCTTTGTCACAGCAATGCTTCCAGAATGTCATTTCTAACGGACATTCCCATTTAGGTTCTGAAAATATAATTCCTATTGTCATTCACTGACTACAATGATACCACACATTAATAGCATAATGCAAATAATAGCATAATGCTCATTCATAATGTGTCATCCATATTAACACGTCTATATGGTTTGTCTTTAGACCTGGAGGTGCTGTGGATGCACGGTGAGAAGGGACAGGGCCTTGCCCAGTTCTACATTCCCCATAGTGTGGCAGTGGATAACTATCAAAGGGTAGGTGCCTTGTACATTACAGGTCCTTCTGTTTTACTTTGTCAAAGTTAACTTCAAGACTTTATTGTCCATTATTTTGAGGTGATGTATAATCATTGACAGCCCGTACATGAAATATTTCACAAACTGATAGTCTCATCTCAACCAACTTAAGAATTGTATCCAGTGGTGTAAGTAACAATATTTTTTTCTCAGGGTATCTTTACTATTTATATTGTTTAAAAGTTTTCTTTACTGTAGAAAAGTTCTACATTCATAAAGAAAATATGTACTTTTTACTCCCATACATTTTCCATGACACTCAGAAGTACTTACAGATCCCGGAATATGGTCCAGTTTCATAGCTACCAATATAACACGTCATCCCTACTCTCTCTGATCTGATGGACTCATAAAACACTGTATTTCAGTACTTTGGATTTGGAATTATTCAGTGATTTGGGGTTAAAGTGTAGACTGTCAGCTTTAATTTGAGGAAGCTTTATATAATCCATATTGGATGAACCGTTTAGAAATGTTGTACATAGTCACCCTATTTTAGGGTGCTAAAAGTGTTTGGACAGATTACATTATGTACAATTGATAAAATAAGAACTCTGTAGATAATTGTAAATATAAATTAGGCTTTGAATTATAACAAAATAATTTGTTAAATTGCATTTACTTCTACTTTTCACTTTTACCCAGGTATGGCAATTAAGTACATTTTCCATTTCTGCCTCTAGGCTACCACATACATTATTTCGTGAAGGGTGGATTTTTGTAGAGCAAATGAATTGTGCAACATGCAAAATACATTTTGTTGTGGTGTTGCACAGGTGTGGGTTGCTGACAGAGGAAACAAGCGAATCCAGGTGTTCAATTCTGTGACTGGAGACTGGCTTGGAACATGGGGAAGCTGTTTCACAGAAGATGCTCCCTACTCTGTCAGGTTGGTGATGAAAATTTAAAGTTTCACCTGAAGTGGCTCTCAAAAGTATTCACCCCGTTTGAACTTTTCCACATTTTATTGTGTTACCACATGAAAGGAGTTATATCATTAAAATGGATTTAATCAGGACTTTCTACCACTGATATACAATGCACAAAGTCCATAATGTCAAAGAAAAAAATAAATCTGCAAATTGTTCTAAATTATAAAACAGAGAATAATTGATTGCCCCTTTGCTATGACATACCTGAAGGGTTGTGTAATTAGTTGAATATTGTCCACCTGAGTGCAGTTAAGGTGTTTCACTTACATCAGTGTTTCTCAACCCTGCTCCTGGGCACCCCCCCTGCCCTGAATGTTTTAGATCTCTCCCTGCCATAACATACCAGATGTAGCTCATGAAGGTAGTGATGGCCATTCAAGGCTTCTGACCTACATAATGAAGGTGAAGGAATAAGTTCCTTCAAAAGCACCAATCAGGGATAGCATATAATAACATTTCCAAGGCCTTGAATGTTCCCCAGAGCACACTCCATTATTTAGACATGGAGAGAAAATGGCACAACTTTAAACCTGCCTAGAACTGGCCGTCCTCAAAAACTGAGTGTCTAGGCGAGAAGGGCACTAGTCAGGGAGGCCAGCAAGAGGCCAATTGCAACTTTTAAGGAGTTACAGTCTTCTACGGCATGCTGCAACAATAGCCTGGGTGCGCCAAAAAAATAGCCTTCATGAGGGAGTGGCTAAAAGAAGCTGGAGTTTGCCAGAAGGCATGTGGAAGAAGATTCTATGGTCTCATGAGACCAAAAGAGAGCTTTTGGTCTCAACGCTAAGTCCTATGTTTGGCGATGACTTAACAATGCACATAATCCTGAGAATACCATCCGTTCTGTACTTCTGAGAGTCGCTTTATGTCCGTTTAATTTCTTCCCCTTGGATGGACTAGTCGATTATGCTGACTGTCCGTATTGTGACTTTATTATGCTGACTGTCCGTATTGTGACTTTAATTTGTGCCATTATTTAGATGTTTTGAATAGGTGAGGTATAGGGAACTGCTACGATTAGTGCTTGGGGTGTTATTAGAATTAACTGCCTTGTTCAGGGACAGAACTATTGTTTTATCTTGTCAGCTCGAGGATTCGATTAAGCAGCCTTTTGACTAATGGTCAAATGATTTGACGGCTAGGCTGACTGACTATATTACAACTATCGATTCAGTCAAAATCCTGTTCAGAGAAATTTTTGACCATCCTGTTAAGACTGTATCACGTCCAAAACATATTGAAATAAAATCCTAATTATTACACTAGACTGAAGAGAAAAATTGGAAGTGTTTCATTTTTGGTGCAGTTTTGGCAGCCTCTGACTACTCGCTGTACTATGTATAATTCTTACCCAAAGGTTGACACCAGACCAGAAGTACTTTGTAGTGGTACAGCTGAACACCAATCAGATCTCTCTACTGGATGCTCCACCTGTGGGTGTGATTGGTCAGTGCAGGGTGTTCAGTGTTATCCAACTGGCTGAAGACATCAAGCCCCACCTAGTGGATCTGGACCTGAAGACGGGGGCACTGTATGTGGCCGAGATAGGAGCTCAGCAGACCCAGAAGTTTACCCCATTCAACTTGGGAACTGGCTTCCTTTAGGTTAGTTGATGCCCCCTTTTATGGACCCTGTTCCAGTATGTTTTCATTGCAGACACATGCCAGATGTAAGAACGTCTGGTGTTTTAAAATATCAGTGGCTTCAGATTAGCGCATATGTTGCTCATCCACAGAATGTTTAAATACGATCCAGATTATACATCAGTGAGCGAGCTGGGAACTCAATTTGCGATCAGAGATCCAATTCCACTCACACAAACTAGTGTTCGGAGGGGAAATCACACTTGAGTGCTTGTAATTCTGACATTAAGGAAGTTCAAAATCATTGATGTGCACTTGGCAATGTGCTTTATAGCTGTTGCACGCTGTTCACTGGCAGCTACAACAAAACCATCAATTTATCAAGCCTTTGAATGGCCTTGTAGGCTCCAAATGTGTAGCTTATGTTTACTCTGAAAAACATTTCATAATTAAAGGGCATGGTACTGTAGACCAATGCAGTTTTCCCTAAATCTGAGGATGCAGAATCTCTAAGACGTGCAACACCCCGCAAGTTCTGCACCATAATCTGGCAAATGAGTTGCAGTGGTATGGATTTGCAGCATCATATGGTTTGATGCTCTCTGTGTGACCCCGGCCTGAGAGAGTATAGAAACCTCAGTTCTTGCCTTTGGTGAAAAATCTGCTCTCTGACAAATGTACTGTGTGTGATAATTTTCAGTTTGCTCAATGAAACATTTGAAAGCTCTCAAGTGTAACAGATGTGCGTGTTCAATGTTGTTTATGTGCACATGGCAATACTGTGCATGCTCAAGAGCCATTTTGTTCATGCATGGCATGCAGGATTTATCTGTTGCCGTACATATAATTTTATAGCATTATACATAGCAATCTGATGTCTGACTGCACAGTCAACATTGTGGCAAGCAACCATTTGTTGATGCAAAGCATTTACTGCGCTGTAGTCAACCTGGAATGCAGTCATCTTCATTTGTTTGAGGTTTATATGTGTATATGTAGCTAAATAGATTTCAATAAGCCAGTCAATGCACTTATTTCTCCCCATGCTGCTAATTTCTATTATTATTTTCCATAGGCTCATTAAGACATATTCCTGTGTTTCACCATTAAGGAACTTTTGAAAAGTTCTGTATCAGATGCTTTGTCTTAATTTTGTAATATATGAGTATTGCATGTCCAAATAACCACTCTCTTTGTTAGTCATATCAGCCTGTCTTTCTTATTTTTTTCACTGGGGAACAAATTGAAACATTATAGTATGCTATTTGTTGATTGTAGTTGTATGCACCTGTGGTTGTTTGTATTTGGAGGTTCTGGACATTTTTATTTATGTATAGGTCATAATTTATTTCAAGGTTTTTAATGTGGAGAAAATGCATGAAAGTTTGGTATTGTTTTTGTTTATGTATCGTATTTTTAAAATTTTCATTGTATTTGTTGTGATTTGTTGCTTTTGATGTGCCATGTCGTAGTAATGCTCAGCTACAATGATTTGTAATGTTGCTTTTTATTTTTAAAAAACAAATGTTGACAGAAATAAGATGTAAATAAAGATATTAACAATCAATTGTTCCTGAATGCTGTTTCTAACAATTAAATGTTTAGCATTTTTCCCCATGATGGCTCCAACAGTACAGCGGAACTTCTATTCAAAATGATCTCAAGGCACTTCTCAGACGCCTGACATTTTTAATACCGGAAGGAAAGCTTTGCAAAGTTACTAGAACATACTAAGCTTGACTTTTAGAACTAATTGCTTTTCCGCTGTCAATACGTGCTCATAAACATTATGAAAATCAAATATTTGTCCAGGCTTATCCACCTGTTTTAATGAAGTCACAGTTTTCTAAATCCTTGAACAATCTCTATCGGTTTTCTTTATTGCAAGGCTTTGGGACCGCTAACAGCCCCTATTGGCCTTCAGTGTGGCTCATGATGTAATGCTCAGCTACAATGATTTGTATGTTGAATGCATCAACTTTGGGATACACACGTGACATGAATGATGCAGTTTTTGGGCCACTTTTAATTAAATATTAAACATTCCCTTTGTTTAAGAAAAAATACTACGTTCATGATCAATTGAACATTTAATTTAGGAGATATTTAATTTTTTATTCATGTCAAATCTTGAAATCAGATATCACCATCATGCTGGTGACAATTAATTAGGCACGCTTATGCGATTCCACTGTGGTTATGGAGACAGCATGGTGCACACTATCTGGAACGGGCCATTGGTGGGTGTAAATAGTCCCTATGCAATTGATCAGTTTTACTGCCTCAGCTTTGGTACACTTGTGCAAACAGCGGAGGCCACTGGCGATGCCGGGCCAGGGTGCAAGCTGTCCTTACAGCCCAACCCCCCCCCCCCATGGCCTCTAATAAAAATATTTTTTATAGAGGCCACGCACGGGCCCCCAACTCACCGCGGGTCCTGGTGCAGCCACACCCCCTGCACTCCCGATAGCTACGCCAGTGGCGGAGGCGTTTGTCAACATCCAAATGGAGTGCCGAGGGAGGAACGGAGTAAGGAGTTAAGTGAGAGAGTGGGAAAAAACATACCAATTTACAGACAATTTGGCCTTGTTTGACAGGATCAATATTGAATGACTGGTCTGCAAACAAGAATGAATAATGCTTTATTACGCAAGTTAGATGATATTTGGTCCTCTCAACACTGCTTATTTTTGATGGGGATTACTTCATTTTCCAACTTTTACAATACAAGCATGTAGTTTTAATGAACAATTCCTTCCTGTCAAGTTTACAAGATAAATATCGCAGTAACAGTTACATTTTTAATTTTGGGAGTATTTCATATTTTACAAACATCAAATAATGCATATTTCATACATGCTTATTCATTCGCTATTGCAAGCTACAACATATGCATACTCCATGGAATTAACCATTGTAGTGTCCATTAGCCCGTTAACCTCGATCAGTTTCACTCAGTTTTGGGACACTTGACAGAGGTAAAGGGGTAGGGATTGTATTAGGATTTAGGATTAGATTTATAAACACTCGATGGGATCTTTCTCTATATTACACTCCAGTACAGTAGGTGGCGGTAATGCACAATTTACATTGTAGGACAACTACCAAGAAACATCACGGAAGAAGTACTTTTCGTGTCGCTTAGGCAAATCATGGCGGAATTGAAGGTCTAGGCAACTGAGGTGGAGCCTCAGTAAAAAAACAAAAAAAAAATCAACAACCGATTTTTGTCATTATTTGTGTGCCTTTGGATTAATATGTAACAATCTATTGTCTTTTCTACCAAGGCTGTCAATAATACGACGTTGTACCCGCCTCAACACTGCATGGTAAGTTAGAGGAAAAGCTCCCAATTAGCCAAATTGCTAACGGTAGCTAGCTATTTATTTCCCTTTTTTGGGGGGTACCTAGCTTTCTCGGTATGCTTCCAAAACTTGAAATGCTCAATAGCATCTACAGTTATAGAAAAATGTACATTATTTAGCAGGTGTAATGTAGCTAGGAAGCTGGTGCCGTTGAGAAAACAAGCTTATGTGGTGGGCGGGGTAACGCGTTGTGCAAAAATAGGTCGACTTTTGAGCACCTCTGTATCCTTATTCCTGGTTAACTGTTTTGGCACTTGGTTCCAAATTGTCTCTTATCACATGTACAAAGTGCAAATATTCATACCAAAGTTAATTTAAAGAAGATTATTAAAACCAAGAACAATATTTTACTGGACTGGTTTTTGCATCAATAGCTAGATCTGTTACTGGCTTATGCCACATCGAGTTCCCAATCCCAGTCCTAGACCTTTTTACACGCTTTCGTTATATGTGGAAGGTAGAAAGGTGGATTAATCTATTTAATTACAAAAACTTCATGAGAACATGACTTTGAATCAAAAATCATTGTAACATGTCTGCTTCTATAACTGGTGAGAAAGATAAAAAGTGCTGACAAATTGCACATTTTGAATTCTGTCATACTGTAGCTATGTGTCATTTCGCTTAAAGGGGCACTGTGTAAAATCCTACTTACAACATTTACCAGACTGAATATAAACAACACGACTTGTCTCATCCCTAATCGAACTTGTCTCCTCTTCCCTTAAGACCGAAATAGGGGTTTGCTAGTCCAGAATGACTTAGGGTGGGAAGATATTACTGTGTCTAAAGAGGGTATGAGGAGCTTGCTCGTCAGTACGTGCTGAGGAAAGTTTAAATGGGAAACATCTCTGGCACTTTGTTAAAAAATAGATTTGAAACATTAATTTAAACATTTAGTGGAGATGTTTTCATTATTTATGCATGTATGTTGCTAGTAGTACTGTAAACATTTTACTTTACTATGGATGTGTAGACCTATGAAAGGGGGCAATATAGGGTGGGCCACTTGAGTCTGTCATCGGTCGCACCACCATACAACATGCCCAATGCCAATGGCTCTTTCAATATTTGGTTCAACGCATGTGGTAGTTAAGATCAGGGTTTCTATAGAAAATGTGGTGCCAGACAGAAATTTACCAGACACAGCTTTTATTTTTAACATTTTAATTGGAATTTTATGCCGTTTATAATATGAATAGGCAGCTCTGGGGTATGTTTTATATGGACAATCTGGTTTATTGCGTAATTAATTGTAGTAAGACAAGCAGATGCTCACATTGCATTTGGACAAAACACGTTGCATTTTTAACAGCCATGTAGCTAATTTTCTAATTATGTAGTCTTTCTGGTTATACTGTCATATCATAGCCTGCATTGCTGAAAATAACCGTACTTTAACTAATTGTATGCGCCCTGCTTTAGCTCGGTATGCAGTGATCAAGCAAGTAGGCTACCATGAGAGTTTGATAGACAACACATAATTAAATCTGCCTGAAAACATCACTGGACATTGGCAGTTCTACCAGGCAGCAACTTTGTAGGTGCTGCTCACCAGAATTTGACACTGGGTTTGTTTTGCATTGGACTCCTTTAGTCAATGTTTGCAACATAGAAGAAAAAAAAAAGAAATTTGCGATTTAGACTACATGTTTATGTTGCTGTGCTCCAAAAACATACTGAAATGCATGCAGAGTGTACAGGGCAATGCCCGTTGGACGGCCAGAAGATTTACACAGCTAAACTGACTGTGATGCCCTTTACATAATAATACCATAATTCTATGGAAAAATATTGACACAGTCTCTCATCGAGGGGCATCTGAGCTCGTAGGTGACCATTAATGCTGCTCCGTGTTAAGCAGCGCCCATTTTGCCAAAATCAGGAATGCAAAATATTTGTCTTTGCCTTTCCTATGTGCAGTTCAATCTCTTCAGGAACACTGAAGACATCAAACATACCTTTGTAATTATTGGAAAAGTATGAATGTTTTTTCTTTGGTATTCAGCAAAAAAGAAATAGGCAATCTGTTAACAAGTTTTCCAACAAAAATTAAGAAACATGATTATAAAGGTATATAATAGTTATTTTCTTTGCTTTGTATACAAATTCTTAAAATTATGTCAGTCCTCTGACAATCTGTTCTGTCAACATCATCTAATTGCCTACCCCATATCTTTAAATGACATTTGCCATGTCCTCTCTTCTGCTCACTCTCAATGCAGTTGATGATTCAGCAGGAGAAACCACAGCTGGCTGGCACCATGCCTGTTGTGTGGCCCACCCTCCTTGACCTAGGCAGGGATGAGTGTAAGAGAATACTTCGAAAACTTGGTAAGCACTGTAACTTTTCTGGCCTTTCTGGCTTTTTTCACACGCTTGAAGTTACTAACTGCTTTCAAAGAATCCACATTTTAATACCGTTTAAAAATGAAATTTATATAGTTTTGGATGAAAACCATATTCTTTAAACAGAGCTGGAGGCGTATGCCGGTGTTATCAGTGCTTTGCGAGCCCAAGGAGACCTCACCAAGGATAAGAAAGATCTGCTCGGAGAACTCACCAAAGTCCTCAGGTAAACCTGCAAAGTTACTATATTTTTCCCAAACTTATGAAATATGGATCCAGTCTCATTGTAAAACACTACGCGACTTAGTCTCAACTAATCTAAATTGCTTCGTACTCCTAGGTAGGGTGAGGTAACCAATCATTGGTCTGCACATTCCAACACAGAAGTTGCTTTTGAACTTACTGTGCCTTGCAAAGGTATTCAGACCCCTTACCAATACTCTCATTAGTAATTACTGAATTACAAATGGTGCATTGAAATGGCCCTGTGTTTGATATTTCATTTTGTTAACAGTAACTGTCAAAATTATGTGATGTGAGGCAACATTGGTTTTATGTTAGGAAACATTTGTAAAAAAACATTACAAGCGGAAATATTTTTCTTGCGTAAGTATTCAACCCCTACACAATAACATTTGGTAGAGACACCCTTTGCTGCAATAACAGCTTTAAATCTTTTTGTAAGTATGATTATTCCGCAAACAAAGTCAAAGTAATTTTGTCCCATTCTTGGCAGGTATGCTTTAGATTGTTCAGATTGGTTACACGATGCTAATGGGCCACAATTTTCAAACAGTGCCACATATTCGCAATGGAAGTGAGATCTGGACTTTGACTGGGCCACTCTACCACATTCAAATGTGTGGTTCTTGAGCCACCGCAATGTTGCTTGGCATCATTGTCCTGCTGAAAGGTGAAATATAGAAACTTTAAAGACTTCCCCAAATAAGTTTGATAATGAAGGGAAAATGTATAAATTAAATGATGAATCCACATTCCCTTTCTGTAATTGTATTTTATAGAATGCCTGGATATATGTAAAGTAAATAAGCTAGGTTAGGTATTTAACTCTCAAACTGCTTTAACAAATTCCATTGTTAGTCTTTGCATAGGGTGAAATTTGCTAAGGAGTAAATAGTTTAAATTTGCTGTGATTCTGAAGATGCTCTGACGGTTGTCAGCCTTAAAGGCTCTTAATTCTTCTAGGCATTTTATTCCTTAAATATTCCAATATTTTATTCAGTATCTATACCACCTACTGATTTTTGTGGCCAGCTATTTTTAGAATAATATGCATCAGGTTTAAAGATTCTATGTACGTTATTGAAAAAGGTATCTCAGATGTACATAATAAAACATTTTAATTGTTTTATTGATTTTTAATATTAATTAATCAATAAAGACTTTTTTCACAGAAGCAAACGTTGAACAAGTAGGCTAGCTATTTTCTGAATAATGTGCATCTTGTTTGACATTTCTATGACCATTATTGAAAAGAATATTGAAGATATATTTAATAAGATGTTTTTTTTTTAATAAATAAAGAAATACTTTTTATTCATCAAAACAGTTTCTATCACTAATTGAAAAAGACTCTGAAGATGTCTATGGAATAAAACACGTTTTAATTGATTGCACGTTTTAACCAACACGTTTTAACCATTGCATTGTTCAACACAATGGTTGAACAATGCATTTTAATGGATTTATTCATATTAATTATACCTTTTTTACCATATCAAATGTAGTTGACTATCTAGCATGTGTCTACGCGCAATGATCTGCACAACAATCTGTTGATAGTTAGCGACAGTTATTAATAATATAACAAACGTCTGCCAACATTTTGTCAGTTCCCCTGTTTGCTCTTTTACCCTGGTTCGTAAATGTGTAGGGGAGCCTGAACAGAGTTGTGAATGTGAATCTTAATCTTAAAAATTAATTAATTTCACCTCTGTGCAGAAACCATAGCATGTTTGTTTTAAAGATGAGACATGATGTTAACTTTTATAAAGCCTACCTTTAATGGTAAAACGTGCGCAAATACAGTTGTGCTCATAAGTTTGCATACCCTGGCAGAAATTGTGAAATTTTGGCATTGATTTGGAAAATATGACTAATCATGCAAAAAAACTGTCTTTTATTTACGGATAGTGATCATATGAGGCCATTTATTATCATATAGTTGTTCGTCTCCTTTTTAAATCATAATGATAACAGAAATCAACCAAATGGCCCTGATCAAAAGTTTACATACTCTTGAATGTTTGGCCTTGTTACAGACACACAAGGTGACACACAGGTGAAAATGGCAATTAAAGGTGAATTTCCCACACCTGTGGCTTTTTATGTTGCAATTAGTGTCTGTGTATAAATAGTCAATGAGTTTGTTAGCTGTCACGTGGATGCACTGAGCAGGCTAGATACTGAGCCATGGGGAGCAGAAAAGAACTGTCAGAAGACCTGCATAACAAGGTAATGGAACTTTATAAACATGGAAAAGGATATAAAAAGATCCAAAGCCTTGCAGATGCTAGTCAATACTGTTCAGTCACTTATTAGGAAGTGGAAAATTCGGGGATCTCTTGATACAAAGCCAAGGTCAGGTAGACCAAGGAAGATTTCAGCCAAAACTGCCAGAAGAATTGTTCGGGATACAAAGAAAAACCCACAGGTAACCTCAGGAGAAACACAGGCTGCTCTGGAAAAAGACGGTGTGGTTGTTTCAAGGAGCACAATATGACGATACTTGAACAAAAATGAGCTGCATGGTCGAGTTGCCAGAAAAAAGCCTTTAATCCAGCAATGCCACAAAAAAGCCCGGTTACAATATGCCTGACAACACCTTGACACGCCTCACAGCTTCTGGCACACTAATTTGGAGTGACAACACCAAAATAGTCACAACCATAAGCGCTATGTTTGGAGAGGGGTTAAAAAGGTCTATAGTGAACAGAATACCATTCCCACTGTGAAGCATGGTGGTGGCTAACTGATGTTTTGGGGGGGGGGGTGAACTCTGAAGGCGCTGGGAATCTTGTGAAAATTGATGGCAAGATGAATGCAGCATGTTATCAGAAAATACTGGCAGGCAGTTTGCATTCTTCTGCACGAAAGCTGCGCATGGAACGCTCTTGGACTTTCCAGCACGACAATGACCCTAAGCACAATGCCAAGTTGACCCTCCAGTGGTTACCGCAGAAAAAGGTGAAGGTTCTGGAGTGGCCATCACAGTCTCCTGACCTTAATATCATCGAGCCACTCTGGGGAGATCTCAAAGCAGGTTGTTTTGTTATTAATATCTCATGATCAATTATGTTCCATGTTTTCATATTTTACACTTTAGAATGACTTCTGACATTCTATTGGCCTATACTTGAAATCTACTCATCCGTTTATTTAGCAACTGATAAATTACTTGACAATGTAAGTGATATCATAGGCCATGGATAGCTGTAAAATATCCCAAACAGTGTGACAAACTAATTTTCCGATATTTACAGAACATTTTTTTGCAACAATGGTTTAATAGGATAGCTACTTTTAAAAGGCAGAATTTGTGAACACTATTTGGAGTACCATTGTTCTTAGATCCATTTTTAACTCCCAAACAACAAAATCAAAAGAAGAATACAAGTACACAGGAAAAAAAAGTTAAAAAATTGCACTAATGTAATAGTGGGGTAGAAAATCCTTGGAATACACATTTTGGCCTAAACCTAAAGCCGTAAGGGAATGCTCAGTTGTATCTGAGACATCTAGTCATGTGACTTGAGTCTGAATCACTAGGTTATGGTTTGCTTCCATTGAGGTATACTGATCTGGTTAAATCAATGTAATTTTAAAGCTGGCGATTCCTGGGGTAATTGGGAACATTTGATGCATCTGTATTGTGCAGCCATTCGGGAAATGCAGTACTCAGAGTTGCATTGTCAATTAGACTTTGAAATAATTTGCTGTCTCCTGAATAAAATGAATGTTTCTTAATATTGTATTGTTTTCTCCCACAGCATTTCAACTGAGCGTCATCGTGCAGAGGTCCGAAGGGCAGTGAATGATGAGCGCCTTATTACCATTGCCTATCAGTAAGTCAAGTTACCCCTTGGGATGATCAGTGCTAAATTGACATGTGCATCAGCAGGCTCATCAGTCACTCAATTTACCCCGACAACTAGTGATGGCCATATTTGGCTGCATTACCATTCTTCTAGCAGCAGGATATTATGCTAGCAACACTAACTCAGATTTTCTTTTTCAAAATAAAAGCCATTATTGAAATATATAAGGCAATGTAGTTAGCAATCTAGTCTGTACATTTTGTTTAATGTCCGTTCCAATATTGTTTGTGTCTGTTCTTTTTTACAGACTACAGTGAGGGAAAAAATTATTTGATCCCCTGCTGATTTTGTACGTTTGCCCACTGACAAAGAAATGATCAGTCAATAATTTTAATGGTAGGTTTATTTGAACAGTGAGAGACAGAATAACAACAAAAAAATCCAGAAAAACGCATTTAAAAAATGTTATAAATTGATTTGCATTTTAATGAGTGAAATACAGTGGGGCAAAAAAGTATTTAGTCAGCCACCAATTGTGCAAGTTCTCCCACTTAAAAAGATGAGTGGCCTGTAATTTTCATCATAGGTACACTTCAACTATGAGAGACAAAATGAGAAAAAAAAATTCCAGAAAATCACATTGTAGGATTTTTAATGAATTTATTGGTAAATTATAGTGGAAATTAAGTATTTGGTCAATAACAAAAGTTCATCTCAATACTTTGTTATATACCCTTTGTTGGCAATGACAGAGGTCAAACGTTTTCTGTAAGTCTTCACAAGGTTTTCACACACTGTTGCTGGTATTTTGGCCCATTCCTCCATGCAGATCTCCTCTAGAGCAGTGATGTTTTGGGGCTGTCGCTGGGCAACACGGACTTTC